>SNQJ01S0066075.1:81371-109039 GCA_010110895.2 Picea sitchensis
TTTGATGACATATACTAAAAATAAAAATGAATAACATGAGCTCAAATATATATTATCAACTTAAAGAATGAATTTATTGATGGAATCAAATTCTAAATTCGTTGATGTATACAATAATTCAAAACAAATAGCATGCGATCAAATATATTTTATAAAGTTCAATGTAAACAATTTCTCTGTACTAAATTGAAAAAATATAAGTGAATTACTCTTTATCAAGCGCCTTTTTTTTTTCATTTGGAGTAACTCCCCTTCCCTTTTGTCCTCATATTGATGGTCATCCCAAATGAATTCTCCTTATATGTCATCAACTTGCTTGATGTACTCACTAGCATAATAGAACGACTCGTATACTATGTACCCCTCTACCATAGATCCGCCTGGATTTCCCCTTTGTCGAACAAACCCCTTCAATTTTGTCATGTACCTCTCTAAGAAGAACATCCAATAACATGAGATAACCCCATCTAATTTAACCTCATTAGGTAGGTGAGTTAGAAGATGGACTTTCAAGTCCATAAAACTTGTGGGCAACTCCTTCTCAAACATACAAACAATCTCAACTATCTCTTGATGCCACTGTGGAATTCTAGACATATGAATCTCCTTTGATGTGATCCAACGTACAAATGAAAATAATTTTGATATGGCATGTCACTAGTCCTAGGGGAAGTCATGGTTCACACAACCATGCAAGAGAAAAGGATAATGACACTACAAAATAGACACACACATCATTAATTTCCATAAAACTGTGAGTGCATAGCATATTTTTATCGAAAATATAGAATAAGAATCATGTATTCAACATACATACCCTTAGAAGGTTCAGATGGTCATGTGATTTCAACCCCAAAAAATTCCCTTCTACAGTGAAGAAACATCGTAGAGTCGAACCATATAAAGAAGGTGCCTTCACACCTAATATAACATCCTTCGCTATAGAAAGATCGTATTTCTTCAAAATTCATGGGACATCCTTGTTGACTCATAAATCACCAACTAAGCCACCAAGCATGTAAATGATTGAAAGGAAATATTTAAAAAAAAAATATTATCTATTGAATACTTAACTATAGGTGGGACCCTCTAGAAAAAGAAAGAAAGTTGACAATTCCCTTGTTATAAGAGTTAATGATAGCACTCAATTTTACTACAATTATTGGGGTATATTGTTGCATATTGATTATTCGTTTGGGTTTCTCCAATATATGGTGGTCGAAAACCTATGATTTTTTTCCATGGTATGGAAACAAAATTACATGGTCATCCTATTCAAATGTGTGCTAATAATCAATGTTTTTAAAAGGTTGGTATCATATTGAGGTCTTCATAGAAAGTGTAGATTCAAGTTCAAATTTGTATCATGGTATTTACTTTAAAAAAGGTTTGTCGATATACCACAACGATCCAACATGAAGTGCTACTTAAACATCATAACATGATCTTGCATGTTCTATAATAGTCTCGGGCCTTCATATATATATGTATATATTAGGTCTTTATTATGTGTTAAGGTGGTATGATGAAGTTAAAAAAGTGGAAATTGCCTTCTAACATAATGCATGTGGTATATTATATTCTTTCATATTGATTTCATATGACATATTGGTATCATTCGAACTTTCATTAACCATTTACTATGACAAATATATATCATCGCATCGTTAAGTTGGAAATTAGATGTGGTTTAATTGAATACAATGTTGAATTGGTCGTCGTTTCAAAAGGCATTTAAACTTTTGCTGACATGGATGTAAAGCACGTGAAATGATGAGTATGTGGCATGGTAATTTGTATTGCTATTTATTATGGTTGATTAATGGAAGTATGATTTGGAAATGAGTAAATGTTGAGGCGACGTGAGGTCCCGTGCATTGAATGTGTGAGACACAAGTTTTCGTTGAGGTTACCACCTTGAACATTCTGTCATTTTCATTTTGTTGGTTTTGGAATTGAGCTCTAGAAAGATTGTTTAGTTCGACCCCTAGATATGGTTTTTTGACAATGAAACTCAACTTTTTCAAGAGACAAATAAGTTGTTAGTGAAGGTATGTTACTGTAGCCTATACCCATCAAATGTATGTCATTTTTTTTGCAATAGTAATCTAGAAGGATATCTATTTCACTATGAATGAGCATGTTGCTTTGCTTCTTAGTTTGTTCTGTCATTTTGTTTCTTCCTCCTAAGAATGAAATTATCAGTTCACTTTACTATTTGGTTCTCTGGTTCATATCCATCAAAATATTGTGAAATATTTCTTGGTTTTTCAATCTGTCTTCAGGGTTGTTTTTCCTTGACAATATTTTATGGTGAAAATTGGGTCTGTAACCTTAGTTTAAAAATGACAAATCCTGAGTTTTTGTCTTTTGTTTAAAATAAAAATGGGTCACTCCTCGAATTTTACCTTTTATTATGAGTGTTACACATTATTCTGGTCACCCCAATGATCCACTAATAACATGTGTTCATGTTCCCTTGAAAAGATAAAAAGATTCTTTCTCCATGAGGAAAGTGACTGACTTTCTCTTCTCAAAAACCCTATTAAGGAAGGTCGTCGCACCCTGCAAAATGCATGGGGTGTGACAATGACTGATCATCACATCCTTCTCTAGGGTTGGAATGTGACATCTTCATAGGAAACACTATACCTAGGGTGAGACGATTCCAAAAGCTAAGAAAAGGTCAAGTTTCACGAATGTTCTAGAAGGTGAGGTGGCCTCCGAACGGTTTGAATCTTACTCACTTATTTTATTTGGTGGGATCATCCTGATCTCCTCATCCATCTCTCTTTCACACTATGTAAAGAGGGATCTCTCATGGAAAAGGCTAAGGTTGAATAGGTTAAGAATTGTACGTAGAGTTCTACCTTAGATCATGCTTGAGAGCCTCATTTCAGTTCATCAAGTCATTGTGGATCTTCTTCATTCACGGTTGGAGAAAAGGTGTGTGTGTTAGAGAAAAGGGTCATTGAAAGGGGACCTTGCGACATCAAGGCTTTGGTTGTAATCTCCATTTTCTTCTTAATATGATACAACAATATGTTTTTTTCCCATAAAACTAGTCTTGTTTTATTGTATGATTCCTTGATCACATACATAGGTTCTTGTTGAGTATGTTGTGTTGCTTTCACTTTGGTTGGCTTGTGTTCCCTTGCAGGTTCAATTTTATTGGAGCATTGGAATGGAGCTAGGATGGAAATGGCAAGAGGAGACAACATTTAAAAGGTATGTTTTCCATGTCTTGTTAACTAGTAAACTCAATAGTTAGAACTTAGGGAAAGTATCATATTTTGTTTTGTTTTGTTCTAGTTTCCAGTGGAATCTAGGGAGATATGTTTATGTCTGCATTTATTGATTAATCCAATAAAAAAATTGGTGACCACACTAGGGAGCTGCACTCCCTACCATGCATGTGATGGTATAGAGTATGGTCCATAGAGGAAAGTCTCATACATCTCTAATAAAGACTTTACCGCTATGTTTATGTGTACCCGACACACAATGCTCACTGATGTAGTGTTTCATAGGATCACCACCACTCCTAATACCTGTAAGTGTTACTCGGGATCCACGGAGAGATAGTCCTGTTAAGAAGTAGATATCCTCGATATCTATGCTAAGAGTGTGGGCACCCACATGAAACGTCTACTCGTTCACATCCCACATGTGAACCAGGTACTCAAGGAGTCTCAGCTAGGCCCTCATGCCCTGAATCTTTAATAACTTCAACAACCCACACTATTGGAGGGCCATAACCATTCTAGGGTCATTCCAGACAAATTATTCTTCCTCTTCATGATCTCTTTCACACCATTCCAACATTTTGATCGTGGAAGACCTTCCAAGGAACAATAAAAATAGATTAACATCATAATTTTCTTCCCTGAAGGATTTTTCTTGGTAGATTTATCTTTAAAAAAAATTGGGCCATGGTCGTCACATGCATGTGCATTTGAACAGTGTGGGGTCATCGCAAGATGGATATAGGTCCGGTGGTGGAAATCCTAGATCATCGCAGGCCCCGATATAGGGCACTTGCGACGACCTCCGCACATGGGTATCCCCAAAAAATCAACCCAAAAGTCTATTTTTAACCAATAAAAATCAAATTTTAATCCATGGAAAGATGAATGAAATGAAGATTACCTTTTCTGTGGAGACGATTCATCGAATGATCAGTCGTGCACTCAGTAATATGCAGTTGAAAATCAAGGTAAAAAGAGGGTTTGGGGAAAATGTTTGGGTGAAGTTACAAATGAAGTAGTGAAATATGGTTTTTTACCCATTTTATTGATTTTTTACTTTTTCATGTGTATATTATATTATTTTATATGCTTCATCTAAACCCTAAAGTCCTAACAACTTTACAAGTGGTTGATTTTTGTAGATAAAAAGTCGAGGAGTGAAACGTTGGAACAAGGGTCTACTTTTTGGTTTGTTTTTATACATTTGTCACATGTACAAATCCTTTTAGGGTTTTTCAGGAAAAACTTCGAGCAAGTCTTGATTATTTCTCACGCTTGTGAAACCATGAGAATGTAATCGAGTAGTCTTTTGTCATTTTTTCGAACTCGTAATGGTAACACAAAAAACAAAGCCTATGGAATATTCTTTAAGCTCTTTTCATGCTCCATAAAAATGAAAAGATTGTCGAGCAACCTTATTCTTTTCACGCTCATAAACGTATTTGAAGAAAAAAATTGATGAGCAGTAGGTTATCACTTTTTCAGTCTCATCAGATTAATTTACGGAAAAGGAACTGATGGAGTTCTCTTTTAGTGTTTTTCAGACTCTCTAAACATGAAAAACCCCTGAGTTTTCTTTATTTTGACTCATTAAAAAAACATCGAAAGACCCATATGGGACTGAACCACTCCTTCTTAGGGTTCGTTAAATATACTCCGAGGGACGTCCGAAGGATGAGCTTACATCAACAAGCATATGTTATCCTCCTCAAGCTTGCGTAAAAATAAAGAGGTACTTGCTAGAAATGGTGGGGGGCGAATTGGGAAAGAAATGTGTCTATGTATCCATGTTAGTGGTAGTAATAGTCGCTCTTGAACATGACACCCCCCTTCATCATTGTATTCGGGTTGGGAAATCCATTTGTTTCTTGTTTGATCATCCACATGTCCATGTGTCGGGTCCTCTTTGAGTCAAATTCTGCCAAGACCATTGTCATGTCGTTCATATGTTCAAGAGAATTACAACCTAAACAAGCCTTCTATCGAGTCAGCCATCTACAGTTGTAAATATTCTACCATGTCGGCCTTCCCTATGTCAATTTTGAATCACTTCATACTCTGATCTACCTAAAATATTTTACATATTTCGTGTCATTGATGGGGGATACATCAAGGCCCTCTTATGACGAGTATTTTCTTGTCGACTTCAACACATTATCTGTGAATAAGACTTATAAATCATTCAGTACCTTAGAGCCTACATGCCTCAATGGCAGGTTTCTTCGCTTTCAACAGTGGGTTCACATCATTGACCCCTGATTGGAAGATTCCATCGAGTGTTCAAATTCAACTCATTTATTCACATTCGTTGGATTGTATTAGGGTACCTCGGGAGTCATTGACATCAATGGTGATTTCCCTCGCACTTGTTAATGGTTTCATTAATGACCGGTATTCAAGTGGTTTCTACCATGTTCGACTTCAGCACCTCTAATCACATGGCTAGATTCGTACTTAGAGACGACGAAAATGAAGACCCTGGATCCTATCATTTTGTTCCAGGTTGCGACGAAGTATTCATGATTTGTATTGACACATAGATCCACTTTGTATGTTTAGTGTCTATGTCCGAATTTGATTCCTTTTATAGAATAGATCCACAATGTATTCCCGGTGGCTATGTTTATTCATAATGACATGGATAAACAATGTATAATTAGTGGCCATGACTCACTTGACATTTGGTAATCTGATTTTGGGAATGCCTACCTCAGACGATGGTATATTATTATGCAGATGCTTGATTGTTTGCAGGTTCCTGATTGGTGCGCTCCTTGTTTGACACACACATTCTACAAAGTATTCCAACTATCACAAGTTCCAGCTTCATACTTTGGGGGGAATTTTGTTACACATTATTTTGGTCACCCCAGTGATCCACTGATAACATGTGTTCATGTTCCCATGAAAATATAAAAAGAATCTTTCTCCATGAGGAAAGTGATTGGCTTTCTCTTCTCAAAAACCCTATTAAGGAAGGTCATTGCACCCTGCAAAATGCATGGGGTGAGACAATGCCTGATCGTCGCATCCTTCTCTAGGGTTGTACTGTGACGTCTCTGCAGGCTTCACTATACCTAGGGTGCGACGATTTCAAAAGGTAAGAAAAGGTCAAGTTTCACGATATTTCTAGAAGGGGATGTTCTAGAAGGTGAGGTGGCCTCCGAACGGTTTAGATCTTACTCCCTTCTCTGATTTGGTGGGATCATCCTAATATCCTCATCCATCTCTCTTTCACACTATATAAAGAGGGATCTCTCATGGAAAAGGCTAAGGTTGAATAGGCTAATAATTATATGGATATCTCTACCTTAGATCATGCTTGAGAGCCTCATTTCAGTTCATCAAGTCATTGTGGATCTTATTCATTCAATTTTGGAGAAAAGGTGTCTGTGTTAGAGAAAAGGGAAATTGAAAGGGGACCTTGCAGCATCAAGGATTTGGTTGTAATCTTCACTTTCTTCTTAATATGATACAACAATATGTTTCTTTCCCATAAAACTAGTCTTGTTTTATTGTATGATTCCTTGATCACATGCATAGGTTCTTGTTGAGTATATTGTGTTTCTTTCACTTTGGTTGGCTTATGTTCCCTTGCAGGTTCAATTTCATTAGAGCATTGGAACGCAGCTAGGATGGAAATGGAAAGAGGAAACGACATTTAAAAGGTATGTTGTCCATATCTTGTTAACTAGTAAACTCAATAGTTAGAACTTAAGGAAAGTATCATATTTTGTTCTGTTTTGTTCTAGTTTCCAGTGGAATCTAGGGAGATCTATTTATGTCCACATTTACCAATTAATACGATAACAATGAGTTTCCATTAAACCATATTTCCATATTGATATGTAACATCCTGCTTCAGTGAAGCCTGTGTCATATTGAGGTATCCTCTGCTTGGAGTTAGGGTTATGAGATTTTGTTTCTTTGTTGGGATGCGCCCTTGCATTTTGGAAAAGTTGTCTCGGGTCATGATTCAATTATTTTCAAAGAAATGAGAAATTTTTTGTATGGTTTCAAGCTCAAGCATTTAAAATCACCTTATTACTTTACTCGATCAATGACAAAAGTTGAAGTATGTTTTGTTTATAAATGTTAGGGTTTCGCATCCTTGCGTGTAAAAGAATATGTCTTGATCCTATAAGGGGAGATTGGTATATATACAATTTTTCAACCATAATTCTCTTTTAAAATAGTAATAAGCCTCCAATTAAAATGAAAGATTATCTTGATCCAGTTTTGATCCTTGGTCGTGTTTGGAAAGCTACTAATTTGATATGCATAGATTTTTTTCGTACATTACAATCCCATCATTTCCCCCATATACATATTT
Organism: Picea sitchensis; assembly: GCA_010110895.2. Taxonomy (NCBI): domain Eukaryota; kingdom Viridiplantae; phylum Streptophyta; class Pinopsida; order Pinales; family Pinaceae; genus Picea; species Picea sitchensis. The sequence goes on from SNQJ01S0066075.1 coordinate 88,953, forward strand.
TCTCCCATGTTCTTAAATAATAATTATTTATTTGATAAAGAAGAGTTGATGGGAAGAATTGACAATATTGATTGATTTTCCCTTGTATCTCCTTGATTGCTTGCATGATGTTTGTTATCAACATAGATGTTTCTAAGTTATTTTATGCAAATGGTATTTGATGTTTATTGGCTATTGGATGCATACTCTAAATCTACTTTGCACTTATAGAAAAGTTTCCTCAGTAGAGGAACTGGTGGTAGAGGAAACATGAGAAGAGAGAGAAGGCCTAATGATTTTTGGGGTAATAAAAGACTTTTCTTTTCAATCCATTTCGATATCAACTCTGAGGAGTTTAACCATCTCCTACAAACCGGTTTCTTGAACTTAGCAGGACAAGGGGATTTCCAAACTCATTATCCACCTAAAATACCACCCCTTCATCCTCATCTAAGTATTTATGGTATTCAAGTATAGCCGCATCTTTCATTACCTCCTAAGATTCCAACAAATGATGGCTGGAATGAGATATACCATACAAAGACTATTATACCATATGTAATTAATCCTCTTTTTTTATTCATCATTTTCATGACCATACCTGTTGTGCGTCAACCTAACATTGGTGATGGTTTAGATGATCAAGCCAGCATTTCTCTAACTTTATTTAATACAATTTTGGAAACAACCCATACACGAACTGAACTTCATCAATTTTGGGAGGTTATTTCTCAGGATATTAGAATTAGAGAACAGTGGTAAGCTCAACAAAGACTGGTTAGAAGTCACTCACGAATTTAAGAAATTATCTTATTTCTTATGGATCTCGTTCTTCATGAAGAACGATAATTTTTTCTTTAGAAATTAACCATTTCTCGAAGATAGGAAGAAGAAAGGTTATCCTTGAAACCCTGTAGGGAAAACACCGCATATATTTCTATGATTCTTCAAGCTCTACGGTATCATTTATCCCTATCACTTTCAAAATGACCTATTCCAATTCTTCTTTTGGTACTGGTCAATATTCTTCTTTGCAATCCTCCTCTTCATCCATAATCTGGAGTACTTTCAGTCATCAAAATTCAGTTCAATCTACCACCAATCCTACCAAAGTAATCAAGAAATTTTGTTTATTCTAGTTTGAGGAAGATGCCACAACTACACCATGGAATGTTTCTTCACCTCTAGATATTGCTCCAACTGTTGAAATATTGGTTTTCATTCATGTCAACCCTTGAAGAAGCCTCGACGATGTGGTTTTGGTACCCGAAGTTGATTGAGGAATATGGACATGAAGGATAGTGTAGATGCAGGTAATACACTCATAGATGGATAGTTTGCATCATGCCATTTTCGGTGATATGTGTTACGCCACGTAGTTCCTCACAGTTTAGGAGTTATAGCCTTGTGAAGTTGTAAGCCCTGAAGAATGGTCAAGAGGCCCTTAGTTGGTTACATGTCTTTAATGAAAGGGTAAAGTGGTTGTAAAGAAAAATCTAGAAGCGCTAGGTTTAAGGAGAGAGGTTACTTGGAAAAATTATAAATACACCCCAAGGAATCATTCACAAATAAATTCACTCACTTATTATATTGAACATATTCTAGTGAACTAGTGATCTACTTGGAAAGTTAGCGACAGAGAAATATGAGGTAGTGATAAGAGAGGAGTGTGGGATTTTTGGGGTTGCAGTGAAGAGTTAAGTTCGTTGAGGAAACCTTATTTTGTTTGGCCATTGCAAGTCAAAACATTAGTGTCCTGTGAGGAATCCCCACAGGTTGCAGTATACCTATCACGCGAGGCCCCATGAGACAGGATGTCTTAGTCCCGTGAGGAAAAGACAAATTTCGAGGAAATTCTAGTACCAGGTCCCTGAAGACAGAATATAACTTACCGGTCAACTACAAAAGTACTGGTATGTTTTTGTACTTGTTGTGAAGGTTATGCTTGATTATGATGTGGTGTATTCTTGAGGCATGCTTGACACATTGATTTGGGTTTGACATGTGATTGAGGTACATATTGACTACATTTAGTAAGGTATTATGGTATATCTGGTTCAGCATATGGAATGGTTGTTGTGGTTCATATCTTTGAGATGATTGTTCATGGTTGAGGTATACATTTGATGTATGGAGGCATATGCATGAGGGACATGCATTGGTTCTTCATTGATGACATAGTACAGTTCTATACTTGATTGATGCTATGGTATATGGTACAGGTTGTATATGTGGTTGATGTTATAGTACATGATATATGATGTTTTATGTTGGCTTATCTTATGGTACATTATTGATGCATGTTATACTACATTTGTTGGTACATAGTTGATGCATGGTATGGCACAGGTTTTGGTATAACAGATTGACGATACAGTGAAAACTATAGGTTGATGGTACAGTGATAGAGACAGGTCAAATACAGTGACAAGTTGACAGGTTATAGGTTGATGTGATAGACGCAGTGACATATATTGTGGTAGTGACAATGACAACGAAAGTGAAAGCTAAAATGGTAGTGGCAGTTGGTATCCATTTATATTTTAGGGTGGAAGGACAGGGAAAGGAAAGGGGGTTATAGCCTCCTTTCGATTGGTTCTGGAGAACTCAGGGATTTGGAGCTTCCTTTAGGTTGGATCCTAATAATTAGGGGGTTATAGCCTCCTTTTGGTTGGATTTGTAGCTTCCTTCAAGTTGGATCCTATAAATAGGGGGTCATAGCCTCCTTCCAGTTGTAGCTGGAGAACTAGGAAGTCAGTCCTTCCAATGAATGTAATCTTCAATATATAAAAAATCATTTCATGTTTTTCTCCCATTTGGGTTTCCACATAAATACGGGCGTACTGTGTCTTTGATGCAATGTGATGCTTCTTATGTTTATGTGCTCATGATACATTGATGATATATTGTTGATTTATACATTGATGATATATTGTTGATTAAATTGAAGTTGACATAACATGGTTAAAAGTTTCAAAACTGCTCATATTGATTCACCACCACCCCCCCCCCCCTCAGTATTCCAACACCAACTACTAATCCCCTTCCCAAACTCAAAGATTATTTGCAAAAAAATTCAGGAAATGGCATCATTTCTACAAAGGAACATCTCAGTGCATTTTCTAACGCATGCCACAATATAGGAGCAAATGATAATGATACATGTATGTGATTATTCGTTAATTCTTTAGAAGGGAAATTTGCTTTTGATTTTTTCGAATTGCCTCCTAAAGTATTTTCGATTTGGGATAATCTAGTTTGTTGGTTTAAATCAACATATGGGCAATCCATGAATCCAACAGATTTGTTAAAGGATTATAATAACATTTTTTTTACAAATGGTGAAACCATTAAATCTTTCAATCTTAGATTCACCAAATTGTACAATCAAATCCTAGAAATGATTTGTCCTCACAACCAAGCTTCTTTCATTAAATACTATAATGTATTTCCCTCTTCTTATCATCGTAGGTTAGAAGAGAAAAATGTAACGAGCTTAGGTTCTACACTCTAAACTTTTTTGGAGTATGAAAAACAAATGGAAAGAACAGGTCTTCCTAAAGAAGATTTTGTTAAGTAATCTAAAATGTCGATTGTGTTGCAGTTGGTTCAATATATGAGCAATCAGATGATTGCTTTTGAAAGGAAAGGAATCACTTCTAATTCAATACATGTTGAATCATCTTCTCAAGTTTTTTTGAGAAATCAACCTATTAATTATTTGTCATACAATCAATGAAATGTTATTCTCTCTAGAGTTTGGTGTAACTTTTGTGATGACAATCATGAAGAGAGCACTTGTGAGGTTAAGAAAAAATAAAATCAAAGAATATTTGGCAAAATAAATGAAGCAATCGTCAATGCCTTAGTTTTTTTTTCCTAAAGAAGAGATAATGTTAGTAAACACTCAGAGTAAATCTTATACTAACGAGGGAAAGGAATCCCAAAACTACCTTTTCCCCTAGATCTTCTTCTCCAAGTACAAATCTTCAGGTTAACAGAGTATCACAAATTCAAATGGCTTCAACCTCTTTACCTTCATCAAAGTATAACATATTGAAACAACTAACTAACATAAAAGTAGATGCAACTCTCCTGGACATGGACGTTGTCCTCAAGCAACAACAACATATTAAAAATTATATGGAAGGTAAAACTTCTTCAGTAGCTAGTTTAGCCAAAAACCTTCATGACGATGATTCACATGTAAATAGACTAGGTGTAAATAATTTTAAAATTTTAGAAAAAATCCACCTTTTTATATTTCTGTAAATATCTTTGATAGGATACTCGTTGTTTCCTAATAGATGGTGGGTTTGGACCTAGTGTGCAATGTCCAAAATTATTATGGAAAAAGTGTGAGAAGCATGTTTTCCTATAAATTAGTAGCAATATGTGATCAATGAGATTGAAGATGTAACTTTAGTCCTTTGCGCCCATCCAGAAATCAAAACCACTTTGAATATACTAGTGATTGGCATGCCCGCTATTAATTATTCAATCATTTTGGGTAGATACTGGAAGGATTTAACATGTGATTACTTATATTTAGATGGATCTCATTTGTCTATTCCAATAAATGGGAAGAATATAATCATGTTAAGGGAAGGATGAATCTCACCGTCCATTGAAAAGGTTCCTCGGTCAAGTGTAAATTTTATTGAGGAAGATATGGGTGTTTATTCATTTTTTAATGATCAAGATGACACTTCTCTTGAATATCCCTATGACTATGAAGACGGTATGTGGCATATGCACTTTTATGGTGCATGTTCAAATAAAGGTAATGGTGTGGGCATTGTTTTATATTCACATGTGGGTAAAATTCATAATTTTTCCTATATACTTGAATTTTCTTGTACAAATAATGTAATTGAATTTGAATCCTTATTGTTAGGTATTGAAAATTATTATAATTTAAGATGTGGTCATCATACTATTTTTGGAGACTCAAATTTTTTTGTCAATCTGGTCAAGAAAATTTATACTCCTACTAACAAGATACTCAAAAGAGGGCAACCACAAGTTGTGAGAAGAGGAGGACGTCGCGGGAGCTGCATAGTGATGTTGCAGGTGCAGGGGTTTGGGCCACAACTGCTAAGAGAAAGTTTTGGATAAACCAGATCCAAAGGCACAACCGAGAACTGCATGGCTACTGCAGGGAGAAACCACCAGCCACAATCGTGGGGAAATCACCAAACCACCTGATGTATGGAAAATATATCGGGTAGGATGTGGGCAGGCAGTAGAGGATGTGGGTAGCCCCAGATAGGCATCGGGTAGTAGCAGTATATTAGGAGCATCCTCGGGTAGAGGTCCAAGTAGCGGGTCCGGGAAGTGGGTAGTAGGTCCATGCAATGAAAAACAAAGTTCAGGGAGTGGGTAACATATCTAGGCAATAAGTAGCAATGGAAAAATTTCGAGCAGGGGTATGGGAAACCAACAGAGGAGATCCAATCATTTTTTGTGCTTGAAGGACTAATCGCAAATTATTTAGTTTACTATGCATGAAGGACAAGGACCATTTTTCCAACAACTTATATTCCTCATTAAAATTATGATTTGAAGATGGCCACAACCGGTTTGAGGTTTGAAGATAGGTTGGAGAGTGCATCAAACTTTGTATCTTGGAAAGTGAGGGTTACATTAATTCTCATGGAGAATGGGTTGTGGGATTTTTCAAATACCACGATGACCCTAACGATGGATCCAAAGGAATTGGATGTCCATGAGAAAAAGTATGTGAAATCCGGGAGGATAATATTAGATGCGATGAAGGACCATTTGATTCCTTACATATAAGAGAAGAAGTCAACAAGGGATATATTTATAGATCTGACGAATCTTTTCCAAAGAAATAATGAAAACATGAAGATGGTGTTGAGTGAAAATATTAGAGGCACCAAGATGACCAAATCAGATACAATTTCCATCCATCTCACCAAGATCACTCAGGTTCATGATTAGTTGGCATCAATTGGTGAGGTCATGTTAGGTGAAGACATGGTGTGGATGAAACTGAATGGTTTCTCTAAGCCATGTGCCCCATTAATCATGGGCATCCTGGCATGGGATAAACTTCCCAAATTTCACAGGCTATGGGATGATTTCATCGAGGAGGAGATTCAGGAGCAATATCTAGCAGGCCAACAGATTGGTGATGATGAGAATCTGTCTCTTTCTAGTCAAGTAAGGAAGAGAAAGGGGAATACGGGTGGAGAATTGAATTCACAGGATGGAAAGAAAAAGGATCCGAGAAAAGTGAAATGCCTTGTGTTCCACAAGAGTGGTCATTGTGATTCATAGTGTCTTAAACAAAGTAAAGGGAAGAGTGAGTCTCAACGTGTAGCATCGTCTACAGAAACTCAATTCAAGGAGTTTGTTGAGAGATCCGAGAACAATTTCTTGTTATTCTCTTGTCTTTCTGGCACAATTTTTGGTAGTACCTGGTTCGTGGATAGTGGGGAGTCTCGTCACATGACATGTACACATGAGTTGCTCACAATTTTTTCAAAGAAGGACTCGGATATGCATGTGGATCTTGGAACCAATTCCAATTCTGGTGTATAAGGAGTTGGGACAGTTAGGTTTAAGATGGATTTGGGAGGTTCTCTGGAGGTGGAAAATGTGTTTTATGTTCTGGAGCTCAAAATGAATTTGCTCTTCATTTCAGCAATGGAGGACAGGGGATATGCCATCTCTTTAGAGGATGGTCATGTTTTTATTCGAACGAAAGGATCTATCATTTACTCAACATGATTTCTTGGTGTTCAAGAGGGAAAGGAATACAGGTTGTAGGGAAATAATGTTTTTGGGTCCAAGTGGATCGTGAAATAATGTCAATGGAATATGATGACAAGCAGGAGGCTCCAAAGGGAGCATAATGTTCAAAGACTTCCAATGTGGGAAGTCAACCTTCATATGGAAAGGGAGAGTTACCCCCTTCCATTTCTTTCAGGAGACCCAATAGGTATGAATTGACATGGATGGATGCTCATGAGCATGAGGAGGATCCTAGGAGAACAGACATGGAGAGATGGCCTCTGAAGAAGTGTCCATACTTCAGGGCACTAAAGTGTAGCATCACCGATTCCGAGACTTCCAATGTTCAAGGAGAAGTTGACCAATAGGGTTGGAAGGATTCCAGTGTGCATGCTTATGTGTGTGACATTGTGCTAGGGTCGGAGGGAGAACCAATTCTAGGTGGATATTCAAGCATTACATTCCTCATTAAGAGGGAGTGTTGATTTTTGTAGCATCGAACATGTACTTCCACATTGATGTTTTGTCTAACATGTGGAAGTCGTCATTAATAATTATCAATACTTAGGAAAATCACTTTATTAAAGAAATTATTAAAGTGAATGCCTTCTTATAATTAATTGAGTTTAATTTAATGAAATGCCTAAGTTTTTGGCATTAGTGAATTAAATTAAATATTTTTCATTGATCTCAAGTGTTGGTGAGATCTAATCTCAACCATCGATCACTTTGGAGATCTAGGGTTTTGTATTTAGGGTAAACTCAACATTATAAAAGGAAACTAAAGTTAGAGGAGGAGACACATGCAGAGTGAGATAGTGATATATCATTGTATTGGGTGGAGATAAAACTTGATCCAAGTGTGTAAGGGAAAGGTCTGAGGAAGGGAGCGAGGGATAGAAAAGAAGTAGCAACCAACAAGATTGAAGGAAATATCTTGGGTTGTGATCAATTATTTTGTTGTTTTGTACTTTTACTCAAAGGGGTCATTTTCCCAAGACGGGAGCCCTGATTTTATCATAATAAAATCATCATGGTACTGGATTTCCCTTAGGGGATTTTCCTGGGATGTTTACCCAGAAATTATGTGTGCATAATGGTGGTTTTGTGTTTATGCTTCTCTTGATTTATTTATTTAAATCATTAAAACTCAGTCGTGTTTTTTATTCAATAAATCTGTAGTAATATGTTTGTTACAACAAGGAATTTGCTATTAAATAATTTACCAGGTATTAGGTGAGTAAAAATTAACAACTCCTGGCTCAATTCTATGCGACAAATGCCACCCCTACAACATGGCTAATTGTTTGGAATGAAAGAGCCTTTGAATCCTTGGAATTATAGGCATGTGCCTCAATATCTTATGAGGAGGACTATGTGTCTTACCCTTATTTATTTATTTATGGTACCTTTCATGCCCACATTATGGACATATCTCTTTTTCCACATATTTGTTTCTATATGGAATACAATCATTCAGACATGTGTGGTATGATACATACTCAACACCCAACATTTTCAGCATTTTCTTTGCCTCTATGCAACTATCGAGCAAGACATTATCACTCAGAAGTACCTTATATTTAAGTAACCTGCAATCAATGGAAAATAGAAATGTACATTGTCATTAAGCATGAATAAAAATAACCCTCTTCTTCCTTCATTGTGTGACAAGGTTCCTTAAAAAATTAGGGGACTTAATGGTTAGTTACCTCAAAAGTAGCGAGAAACACATGTTTGACATACCAGAATTTGCTTTCAAGTTGTACAGTAACATTTTTGTTCCCAGTTGGGTAGACCTTGACCCATGTACTTGACCAAAGAGGGGTGGTGGAAGAAGATTTCAAGATTTCAAAGAAGGTATCTATGACATCAATGTCATCCCATAATTCATTTTGTTGGAATACATCTAACAACATTCCCTCCATGGCTTGGGTATCCCACAAGAAATCATCCATACCAACCTCTATATCATTTATTTTGTCCCCAACTTGTGTAGAACTAGTGTCACTGTAGAGGTTTTGAATTGGTGACTTAGGACATGGTGGGAATTGAATAGGTGGTTGTTTCAACCATTCTCAGTGTGCTTCCTCTTCGATTTGTGCTCGTTCAGTAGCATGTTCATGACTTGGCATCATAGTGGGGTGCAATTGTAGATGGTGGACAAGTTTCTTGTCATCAAAATCTTGATTGTAAAAATATTGAACATTACATCGATAATATTTGTAACACTATAAAAAATGGCTCTGCAGTTTTCCTTCCTTTTGCAGGCCCGAATCCCTCCCATCCTCCTTTCTCAATAGAATATGTGGTCGTGCATGTCTTTTGTTTGCGGTTAGGGATTTTCGATTGGCAGGAGGTTCTATTATCTATTATTGGTTTTTTTTTTTGTCAGAAAATATGGCGATATATGACAATATAGTGGATTACTCACTGGATCATGTTGAGTTTCTTCCCTGATCATCGCCAATGGGCTCCCCCCCTTCTTCCTAGTCGACCTATGTTTTTCTGAACCTATTTTGGTGGTTTGGTCTGAGGCTTGTCCTCCTTCTTTAGCATACGCTTATGATTTAGTTGTGTTTTCTAGTTCTCCTAGCCATATTTTGTTGCTCGACCCTTGGCTGGAGGAGGCTTTGATTATGGGTATGAAATCTTCCATCCTATGGATCAGTCTCTTCATGGTTTGTCGGGCGTTCACCCGGGATTTAAGTCTCAAGGATTTCCTCTTGACTTCTCAACAGTAGAGTCATTGTCTCAGCCACCATTATCTCAATATTCATAGCTTCCTCTGATTACTTTTGTGTCACGTTCCCTTCCTAACAGTTCATTTTTTTCCCTTGTCTCTGTGGGATTCCAGGGTTTGGACTAGGGTTTTCTTTGTTTGTTTCTCTATCCAGATCTAGAATAGAATCTTCCCCCTGGTTCTGATCCGTCGCGACTTGAAGTTGGGATTATCGCCTCTTGTTTTTACCCCTCCAATATCAATGGTTGGGATGGATTTTCAGGGGGGCCTCTGGTGTTCCAACGCCCTTAGATATTTCCTCTCCTCAAAGTCTCAGACACAAGAAATGAAGGAAAAATAAGTGTGTGTTGGCCTCGACAGTTGAATCAAATCTTGTTTTGGGAGAAGATATCACCATGGTTGAAGCTTCTGAGATGGAGGACAAAACCCTTGTAGGAAAAGCATATGGTAGACATTTTAGCCTCAAAACCCTTCAGTCCTAGGTGGTTGTGTCTTGGGGATCCTCCTTCAGTTCTCTTCCACATATTAGTCATCTATCAAAAGGGTGTTTCATGCTAAAATCTGTTGAATTTTCTCAGGCCGATAAAGCGTTGTTGTGCGGATGGTGTATTGACTCTTCTCCAATTTTAATGAAGAAGTGTGATCCCTCTTTTGACGAAAGCAGTGAAAAAATGCACACCATTCCTATTTGGTTATGTTTTCCTGGTCTCCCTCCCCACTTCTATTCAGTTAAAATGTTTTCAGGAAATTGGTAACTTGTTGGGAGATTACATAAATGAATATGTGTCTTTCAAAGAGACGGGGAAGATGTTCATGGCTCGTATTCTTATCTCCCTCAACTTTAGGTGAGGGATGAAAAAACAGTTTAATATGACAGACATGGGACACACTCCTACTCAAATTTTGGATTATGAGGGGGTGCCCTTTAGGTGCAGTAGTTGTCATGAATATGGTCACATCATTAAGGATTTCCCTCTCCTCGTTCGAGGCAGGGAAGATAATTCTTCTCCTGCACAGTTTAGAAAGCATTATGGAATGTCAGATAGTGATGGCTCCAGCTATGTTCCTTCCTTGATGGATCATTCATGCTCCTCATGCCATCCTCCCTTATCTCAATAGGTGTAACCATTTATCCATGAGCCAACCTCAAGTATTATATATCTCTCCCTAGTCCAATCCTTGGCTGCAGCTAGATCTGAGGTTTACCCTCCCCATGGGTCACACATTTTTCATCCTTATGGATCCTTTCTGGGTATGCATCTCTCATTCCTTTTCCTTTTAATGGTTTAATTCAGTCTCGAAATTATCTAAAAAATGATCCCCTCCCCTCTATTTAGGACCTCTTATTCTGTGAACCCTCATGATCTTGGGATTGTTCTACTCCCCTAACCTATTCCCCTCCTCTTATAGCCTCATGTTCCCTCATCCCAACTTCACCTCATGGCTCCTCTTTAATGCACTCATCAGAGGACCCCTCCATTGTTGTCTTTGAGGACTCGGCCATTCGTTTCTTCCTTCATAACAAAAACATTATGTCCACAATGTCCACAATGTCGGGTGGCTCCAGTATTGGTTCGAACCCTTATGTACACTCCATAAAAAAGGGTAGAGGGTGCATCTCACATATCTCAAAGGCACAAAGTCATGTTCTTTTTGGCATTTCTTTTGTTTGACAATGATCCATCTTCAGGGCCCTTAGAGTAGTGTTGGTTGTGGAGCCTGATTATCTTCCTAATTCATAGGTCATTGCTTTCAGCCGTGTTTATACCCCATGAAGCATTTACACCCCAGAAGTATGTACACTCTTCCACGCGAGGGAGTGCAGAGGGGGGGTACCCCCTCTGCACGAGGGAGTGCAGAGGGGGGGTACCCTCCGGCGGATCCGGGGGCCTATCCCGGACCGGGGTCTAGGGCAGTTGGTTCTGTGGGCGAGTCTCCAAGAAAAAATTGCCTTATATATATTGTAATTTTCATTGTAAATCTGGACCTGCTCATTATAAGGTCACGATCTACGGTAGAGATTATGTTGTTTTGCCCTAGAAGGAAACCCCTTTATGAGGGAAATGCATTATGGCTATGGATGATGGTGAATATTGTACTCGAGAGGAGACCGTGGAGAGAAAGAAGAGGAAGTTACAAATGTTTTGCTATAGGCCATCCCTTCATTTATCGGATAATAATAAAGGAGGCAGGACCTGGCAATTTCTCTGGTGGACGTAGCCCACACTGGGTGAACCACGTAAATCTGTGTCTCTCTTGTATTGTGTGTCTTCTATGTTTTGTTTCTGCATTTGTTTTATTTTATTGCTCCACGGTCATGTTTTTCTAACAATTGGTTCATTCCCCTAAGGGTGTTCCCCCATGAAGTTTATCTCCTTCAACTGTAGGGGGTGGAGAGCCTCCAAAAATGAGTCGCCTTGGAATGGTTGTTTATCTTGAATAAGCAAAGTGTTATTCTAATCCAATAAATGATGTCTAATGAGGCTTTTGTGATGAGGATGTTGGACTCCAATTTTCCCTCTTGGAAATTCATAGGAACTGATGCTAATGGCCACTCCGGGGGATTGGTGGTTGGGTGGAATACTCGATATGTGAAAGAATTAAACTCATGGGCCCTAGACTCTTCCATGGGGGTGGATTTAAATTTGGAGTGAGTGGGGATGGAATTCAAGGTTTTAAATTTGTATGGGTTGTATGATGAGTGTGCTTCCTTCTGGGACTCCCTCCTAAGAAATAACCTACTCAAGGTTGAGAATCTTATCCTGGGTGGAGATATAAACTTATCCTTGGGGAAGCTAAATTTTTGGGCCCTTTTGCTCGTATGGATCCCCAAACCAAAAAAAATTCCCACCTCCTTTATGAAAATGGTCTCATTGATATTGATCCACTCAAGCTCCTTCCCACCTAGAGGAACATGAGGTCGAGCAAGGCTAGAGTGGTGAAAAGACTTGACCTCTTTCTGGTTTCGGAATCCCTTTAGGATATTCCTTTTCAGTTCTGTCAATGGATTGGTAGTGGGGGTGAGCCAGATCACTCCCCGGTGTGGCTTGAAATTGAAGGAGGCCCCAAGAAGCCCGCTATCCCTTTTAAATTCAATGCTACATGGTTATCAGACAATGACTTATAGAAAATAGTGAAAGAGAATTGGGTCGGCTATGACCAGGGCATTGGCCTCTCAGTGGTCGTCAGTTTGTGGCTAACTTAAAGTCAATAAAGTAGATGGTGATCCCTTGGGCTCATGATAAGCGATCTAGAGAGGAGAAGGAACTAAGACTTATTGATGCTCATCTTGATCGTTTTTCCCAGTCTACAGATGGTGGGTTTATCTCAATGGAGCATAAAGAATACCTTAAAGCGTTGGAGACCCAGCAAAGGAAGTTGTTGGATGATCATGAAGTTGAATGGAATCTGAAGAGCAGGGCCATCTGGTTGGCCAAAGGGGATGAAAACACAAAATTCTTCCATGCATATGCAAAATTTAGGAAACCTTCTAACACTATTTCAAATCTTAAGGGCCAAGGGGACACTTCGGTTTGTTGATTTGAAGGACTAGTCGAGATGGGAAAAATCCATTTCAAGACCCTATTCAAGACCGATCAGAGATCCAATATTGTAGAGATTATAAGCATGGTTTGTCATTTTCCTATATTTGTTGACTAGGAAGGCAACAAATATCTCTTTGTTGAAGTTACTGAAGAAGAAATTAAAGAAACACATAAAAAACTTCAAAAAGATAAAAATCATGTTCTGGATGGGTGGACTATAGAATTATATTTAGGGTTCTTTGAGCTCCTTAGTGCTGACCTTATGAAAGTAGTTGAAGAATCTAGAAGGAATAGGAGAATGCAAGCACCTATAAATTCGACCTTTATTTCTCTCAGCCCAAAATTGGATGAGCCTCAAACCTTCTATGACTTCAGGCCTATTTCCCTATGCAACTGTCTCTACACAATTATGGCTAAATTATTGCTCGAAGGTTAAATCTCATTCTCTCGAGCACTATCTCTCAAGAGAAATTTGGTTTTCTTGAAGGCCATCAGATTCACAAAGTAATTGGTGTGGCACAGGAGGGCATACATAGTATAAATACCTCCAGATCTTGGGGGGTTATCCCGAAAATTGACTTATCCAAAGATTTTGATCGGGTCAACTGGTCCTATCTCAGGCTCCTCCTTATTCATCTGGGATTTGAAGTTCCATTTATCAAATCATTGATGGCGTGCATAACCTTGGTATCTTTTCCAGTTCTCATTAATGGGGTTGCCTCTCCTTTCTTTCAGTCTAAGCATGGCCTACGACAGGGATGACCTCTATCTCCTCTTCTTTTTATGTTGGTGGCAGAGGGTCTTAGTCATGATATTTCTCAAGCAGTTAGCTCAGGGGACTTCCAAGGAATTTCAGTTGCCCCTAGCTAGAGAATTACACATCTTCTCTTCATGGACGATGTGCTCATCTTTAGCAATGGGCATTCTAGAGATGCGGAAAAACTTGCAGAGATCATCAATTTGTTTCGCACGACCACTGGTATGATTATAAATGCATAGAAATCCACCATCTCTTTTAATGGCATGGAGGTGGAGGATGCAGATTTCTATAAATCCTTTTTTCCCTTCCCGACTCTAGATTTCTCGGAAGGAATAAATTATTTGGGTTTCCAGCTAAAACAAAATTATTATTTAAAGGTTGACTAGCGCTAGCTATTGGAAAAACTAGAAAAATGACTAAAAGGATGGAGCTTCAGCTAGTTGTCAAGGGAAGGAAATATTACATTGGAAACATTTGTTTTGGAAGCTATCCCTATCTACTAGATGTCCCTGGCCTGGATTCCTAAAGGGATTCTGGATAAGGCCAGATGGACTTTTTTTTGTTTTATTTGGTCCAGCCCTTATCATAAACATACTCACCCTTGGGATAAGTGGGATCGTCTTTCTTTCTCGAAATCCCTAGGAGGTTAGGGACTGAAAAATATATTTTTGTTCTCAAAATCATTGGTAGAAAAAGATGGATGGAGAATTATTTCGACTTCCAGTATTTGGACCACATTAGTGGAGCATAAATATATATGCCCATATTCCTTAGAAGACTGGATTCAGAAACCGGTAAAATCTCATCCAAATTCCTCCATTATTTGGAAGATGGTAAATGGTAATCGAGTACGAATAGGGGTTAATCTCTGGCTAGGATGTGGAATTGTTCATATTCTTCCTAATGATTTAATTGAAAGGCTCCACATGCAAGATATTCACTTCTTATCTCAGGTAGCGGATCCAGCCTCCACCTCCCTCTGGCAGTAAGGTTGGAGGAGCCCAGAAACATTGGGCTTGGAAGGTAATCTATCTCTCTCATGAAAAAATTATATAATTGCGCTCCACTCAGGCCATACTAAGATTACCGAGAGAGAAGATGAAATGGAGTGGCAAAAGGCTCCTCATGGGGTATATACCCCAAAACTGGGTTATGTTTCTTTAAATATTGAACTCATGCAAAGGGAGCCAAGTTGGTGGTGGCATGGACTGTGGAAGCTGAAATGTCCTCTGAAGGATAAGATTTTTATGTGGTGTGTCATCTACAATAAAATTCCTACTTGAGAAAACATGTGGAAACATAGTATTTTCGGCCCTGGTTGGTGTCCTCTTTCTAAAGGAGATAATGAATCCAACATCCACCTCTTCTTACTCTTCTCCTTCACCAGGAAAGTCTTGATCAAATTATCATCCCTTCTAAATCATGTGGTAGTTTAGGACGGGCCCTTTGTAGAGCTGGCTTGGAAATCTTGGTTTCAGGCTCCTGTCTACAAAAGTATTAAAGATCTACCTCTCATTGCATTCTGCGGTATCTGGTTGGACTGCAACAAAGACATTTTCTAGGACTCACACTCCCTCCAAGAAATTATTGTTTCTCAAGGACTCTCGATTCTCTCCCACTTCCATCAATAAAAAGAATTCATTTCCATCCACATTATTTATCCTGAACTCATCGATCACTCTAGGCCTTGGACTTACTTTGATGGCACCTCTCAAAATGACAACCAACAGTTTGTTGGGGGATTTGTCTTGTTCCTCTCGACCGATCTGTAATGTCCCCAAGGCCGAGCCATGTTGTAAATCATACTTGTGAAATGAATTGTAAATATGTTTTATAGGCTGGTGAGCCGAGTTTATATAAGCTAGTAGGCTTATGTGATTGTTAGGCTAGAGAACCTAAGTGTTGAAGGCCAAGAGCCTGATTTTGTACATGTATCAATGCAGAACATTAATAAAATATAAACACCGCCGTGTGTAGACCGACCATGATGAATGAGTGATGGGGGACTAAGCTTCCACAGAGTGTGCAAGGGATTAGGGTTTGGAAGGTGGGAAGAGGGGCTAAGTGTTGAACCTAGGGGCTTAAGTCCTTGGGAAATAATATTAAAACATTATTCCAAAAAGACCATGTGAATTATATGTTTTTATCCTAATTTCTTTTGGAATGACATGTGACTTCCAAATGGTGGGAGGAACACAAGATGATGGAAGGAATGCAGTTTCATGGGTGACAAGTGTCAACCCAATCCCATGCAAATAAAATGGCTGAGATGAGTCGTGGTGGGGGAGGCTCCTCCATTCTACCCGATCATCTGAACGTGAACGGTCTGACCTCTACAAGAATACCCTAGTGCATCTTCTGAATGGTACACACTGTCCGACCTCTGCAAGAGACCTCGTGCAATTATGAAACCGGGGGGGATAGCCTGTGATTTTGGGGGATAGCCTGTGATTTTGGGGGATAGCCTGTGATTTCAGGGGATAGCATGTGATTTCGGAGATAGTCTGTGTTGTTTTCTGGAAAACGGAGACATCCTCTGTCTGAACAGATTGAGCCTGTGTGTGGAATCTCTGTCTCAAAGCCATAACTGTGAGACCATCCTGTTATTATTGAGCCTGTTGCAAAGCCTGTGTCTATTTCTTCGTTGGTTGTTGTGACCACACAGTTCTGGACTGTGTGTGGCTTGTTGGCCAGTTTGTACAACACTCTCTCTAGGTGATAGAGGTGATTGAAGTTGGAAGAACAGGTTTCTTTTCTTGTGAGTGACTTTCTCCAGGTGAGAGAGTGCGCAGAGGAAGGAGAGAACTCCTGGAAGGAACCCTGTAGATGCCACAGAGCTCGAAGATTTCTGGTCCGGTCTGTTGCTGAAACCCAAGGCAAGGGATTTTAGCAACCGAAGGACTGTCTAGGTGATAGAGAAGGTGTATACTCTTGGGGTGGATCAGGCATGTGGGGAAGGAGAATCTATTGGCAGTGAGTATGAGTGGTTCCTGGGAGAGAATTCCTTCCATGTGCCTGTGTGTTTTCCCTGTAACCTCAGCCTAGCCTAGGATTCCTTGTCTTGGGGGTGGATCTTAGTCCCAGCTCAGGGGTGACCTACTGTTGAGCTTGATGAGCAGCGCGGTTTAAGGCTGGGAGGTTCGTGGAAGGCCTACTCCTGGTTGGTGGAACTGCCATTGTTTTCAAAGATAAGTACCAAATGATGTTTTAAATATGTTGTTTATATAATTAAGCATGAGATTTTTATTTCGTGAAGTAGAAACTGCTCGACTAATGAAAAGGGGGCGTTACAGTTTGGTATCAGAGCATTACAAGCTGCAAGTAACAAGAGAGGGTGTTACAGTTTGGTATCAGAGTCCAGGTTTCGACGTTGAGCCTAGATGGGCTAGTTGAGTGGTATTTGGACCGAGGATTGAGGATAAATTTTGTCTAGAGGACCAATTTCAGACCTTTGAATTCTCCTGAGTGTCAAGGAGTTACTTGACTATGTTACCAAGCTCAGGAGGTGTAGCGGTGTTATGAAACTGTATCATATGTGGTATCTAGCCACAGGGAGAGAGGACTCCACACCAGAAGTGATGGAACCGTAGGATCTGTTCAGGGAAAAGGAGAACCCACGTGACCGTCAGATCTGGAAAACATGTGCAGGGTTTAAAAACCCTTTGGAGTTGCACTTGAACGTGGAAATCGCAATATGTGAAACCCCGAATTCATCGGGACCATCCATCGGGGGAAACACATGGCTTCCGGACGGCGTTTCAGCACCCGGGAAACCAAAAGGGAGGAACCTTGTTTTCGCAAGTCACGAAATAGAGAAACCCGATATTTCGAAACCATCTACACCGTAGATCATAAGATAGGAACTTGATCGTTGGATCAAGTGGAGGGGTAGACAGTAATTTCAGTATTTCGACAAACAAAAGTTCGAGAGGGTGGATGCACAAACTCTCGATGCCCGAAACCACGAAATGCCGAGAGAATCTGCATCGTAGATTTGAGAAAGGTCTAATCGTTGGATTGCCTTGGAATGGACGTGGACACATGGGGGTGTACCACGTGCCAGTGAGTTGAGAAGTCAAGCGAGAAGGGTGGGACCCAATGATATCACCGAGGGTGACATGGAACCTCCTGAATGTCCCATGCGCCACCATGGTTAAGGGCGACAGCTGTGCTGTGGGCCCGGAGAGAAAAGTAAATCAGGATTTGAGGCTTCGCAAAGGAGGAGCACGAGAGTTCAACACTCCAACTCACTAATTCGCGAGTTTCAAGAGGTGCTAGCACTTAGACCTAGCCTACATCTATATGTACCAGGCGCTAGCGAGAGGGAGTCATACCCGTATCTCATCTCGGGTATCGGCATTTGGAGGACGAAGACTCGAATGTCTTCGATTCGCGAACTCGCGAAATCGTGAAGTTGTGAAAGGTTCCTATGGTTACGAGGGTAGTGAGAAAGAGGGAGCTATCACCCAAAAGTGAGTATGAGAGTCTCTTGGACTGAGACCCCAAAGCCAGAAGTCCCAAAAATTGCAGAGCTGAACAGAGCTCGGAAAATTTAATGGAATTGAAACATTTTTCTTCTTGTTCACGATGGTTTATGAATGTTGTAGGTTTTCTTGAAGGTTTAAGGGCCTGACAAACTTCGGTTGATTGCACCTTATGTGTGCAGAGTTCAATTATTGTCTGGACATCCGTAAATCTACACCAAGTATAGAAATGGAAGAGGTACGAATTGCCTCCATTTCAGAGAGCGAAAAAGAAGGGATGTCAACCTGGGAGTCGAAGGATCGAACTCCAATGGGCATGGAAGAGAATTGGATAAGGAAGGACATATGATGAAACTCATTGAAATATTGTAAAAAGATGCCCAGGCTCGCCGAGCTGATAGCCGAAATTTCATGAGGGTCAAGGATCAACAGGGAGAATTCAACTTAAAAGTTTTGAAGAACCTGGAAAGGATAGAAAGGAAGTTGGAGAAGAGGAGTGGCTCAAGAAAAACAGAGAGTCGCAGGACCCTTGAGAGAAGAAGAATATCAAGGAGTGGTAGTAGACATCATCATCGCTCCCCAAAGCATTCCAGCAGGGAAGCGCACAGTAGTTCAAGCCCGTCCCCTACTAGAAAACATCGAACATCTGGAAGGGATGAATTGAAAGGAGAGATGAACAAGATCAAGACTCCAACATTCAATGGAGAACATAAGAATGAGGAAGATGTCGAAACATGGTTTCTTGGCATGAGGAAATATTTCCAACTAAATAATTATTCCTCTCATGCAGAAGGAAGAATTGTGGTGTATCAATTGAAAGGAAAAGCATCCATGTGGTGGGATCAGTTTGTGCAGGTGCAACACATTAGTGAGAAAGATATCACTTGGAAGGATTTCAAGGGATATTTCGAGAAGAAATACCTGACTAAAAGAGACTATGACAGAAAGATGGAGTTCTTCGAACTCAAGCTAGGAAACATGACCATCGATGAATATGAACGAAGGTTTTTGGAACTACAGAAGTATGTTCCATTCATCAAAGATGAGGCTGTCAAGATTCAGAGATATCTGAGTGGACAGCCACCTTCTATTGGTGACAAGATTCAGTATGATGATCCTAAGACTATGGAAGAAACAATAATAAGGGATAAATGCTTATATGAACAGCAAAGACAAAAGCCTCCTTTTCAGAAGACTTGGGATGACTAGAGGAAGTTTAAGAAGGAACAGAGGCAGAAGGGAAACAAACCTCCCTTTTTCAGAAACAGTCCTCAAGGACAGCCATCCTTTAGAGAGCCCAGGAAGGCTGAAGTGGGTGAACAAATGCCCAGACCACCACTTATGGAGTGTTGGGGTTGTAAAGGAAATCATAGGTACCGAGACTGCCCCCACAGAAAATATAAAGCGAGAACCATCCACTATGTTCAGCAAGCTAAAACAGTGGAGGATATGAGCAGTAGAATGCCAAGGATCTACGCAGTCCTGGACAACAAGCAAGTTGAATTTCAATCGCACATGATTGAAGTGGAAGGCATGATGAACAACCGACCATTTATTATTTTAATTGATTCTGGGGCTAGTCGTAGTTATGTAGATCCTGTTGAAATAATGTAACTGCGAATATCATTCTTATTATTATTGGATTAAATCCCCATTGCGGATTAATCTTGTCATTATTATTATTATTGTTATTGGATTAATCCCTATTGTGGATTAATCATGTCGGTAATTGTATAAGGACCAAATCCCCTTTTGCGGATTGGTCATCGGACAATTACAAAGGGAAGAATAAGAAGTCGGCCCCAGCAGTTATT
>SNQJ01S0066076.1:17873-33598 GCA_010110895.2 Picea sitchensis
TTCTTTAAATGATTTCTTATTTGCAAGACTTTGACTTCTTTGACCTTTTGGGGCTTCAAGCCAACATATGAGGGTCCTCCAACTTCGTAAGGCCATAAATCTCAAACCGTGAGAAGTTATTGGATGTTCCACATACCACCAGAACTGGCATGACATGTACTATCCATCTAGAATATTTGTACCTGCAAATGTATCAAAACTCATACCATTATACATCCAAAAAACTTGGGTCCATTACCCAAACCTTTGTGCTACCAAAATTCACTACCAAACTTTCTTCAAGGGTTGACATTAATGACAACCAACCCAATTAATCAATAGAGATGTCATGTACAATCGTCGATCAAAATTTAATATCTTGATAGATCCAGGTGCTCCAGAGAGCTTTATTTCTAGTGCAGCGCTAAAGAGAATTAAAGTAAAGGAAGTCGAGAAGGACGAGTTCATATACGTAGAAATGGAATCGGGTGCCAAACAAAAAGTTGGAGGAAAGGTTACGAACTATAGCATTAACTTGGGAGATTTTATAATGAAGTCCAACCTATACATCATGATCTTAGGATCTTATGACATAGTGATAGGAATGGACTAGTTGGGATTGCATGATGCGATACTTAATTGTAAGACAGAATGGTTAATTTTGACGAATGATGTGGGACAGAGTAGAGTGATTGTAGGGAGAAACCAGGGAGTGTCCTTGAGGTTTATTTATTCCCTACAACTACAGAAGATTATGTGCAAGGGATGTAAGATATATTCAATCTTAGCGCTAAAAAAAAAAGGGTGAGACGAAAGGATTAGAAAACCTTCATGTAGTACATGATTTTTTCGATGCCTTTCCTGAAGAATTACCAGGTTTTCCACCAGAAAGAAAATTGGATTTTACCATAGATATGAAACCTAGAACATAACCGATTGCAAGAACTCCTTACCGGATGTCAACCCCTGAATTGTAGGAGTCGAAACTACAATTGAAGGATTTGTTGGATTTGGGACATACGTCTGAGCGTATCGTCGTGGGGTGCGCCAATGATTTTTGTGAGAAAGAAGGATGGGTCATGGAGGATTTGTATTGACTATCATCAATTGAACAAAGCTACGATCAAGAACCAATATATGTTTCCAAGAATAGATGAACTATTTGAGCACATGAAGTGAGAAACGATATTTTAGAATATCTACTTGAGATCAAGATATCACCGGTTACGGATCAAAGAGGAATATATTCCTAAGACCACATTTAAGATGAGATTCAGACACTATAATTTTACAATCTTACGATTCGGTTTGACAAACACCCCAGGGGTATTCATAAAATTGATGAATGGAGTGTTTCGTGAATAGTTGGACAAGTTTTTTCAAGTATTTATTGATGACATACTCATATATTCTCGGATGAAAGAAGAGCATGATGAACACTTGAGATTGGTATTACAATGTCTAAGAGAAAAAATATTGCACGAGAATCTATCGAAATGTTCTTTTTACCAATCAAAGATTCATTACTTGGGACATATCATATTTGGTGAAGGTATCACTATGGATCCAGTGAAATTTGAGGCCATTATGGAATGGAAAGCACCGACAAACGTACAAGAAGTATGTATCTTTATGGGTTTAGCAGGATATTACCGATGGTTCATCGAAGGTTTTTCAAAGATAGAAAATCCAATCACGGAATTGTATAAGAAAAACAAGAAGTTTGTATGGACTAATAAATGCACCGAATCATTTCAAAATATCAAAGATTTGTTGACGACAACATTGATACTAAAGGTCCCCGACATGGAAAAATAATTCTTGGTATGCATGGATGCATCCAAGGAAGGTTTAGAAGGAGTTTTGATGCAAGATGGTCTAGTGATCGTTTATGTTTCAAGGAAATTGAGAAAGCATGAAGAGAACTACGCAACACATGACTTGGACTTATTAGCAATTGTATCTGCCTTGGGAGTTTGGAGACATTATCCGATTGGAAAAAAAATTGAATTAAAGACAGATCACTGTGGATTGCATCATATATTTACGTAGAGTGACTTGAACGTGCAATAGAGGCATAGGTCAGAATTACTTAGCGAATACAACTTTGATATTTCTTACCTTAAAGGAACAGTAAATAGAGTATCATATACATTGGGTAGGAGACAACGCATATTCTCGGTACTAGCGCTTAAGACAAATCTTCGAGAAAATTTTCTAGCCTTACAGATTGATTAGGATTGGTACAAGGACATTAAGAATAGTATTGGAAAAGATACCATGATGGTATCGAAGTATGAAGTTTATTATTTTGAAAATGACAAATTAATGAGGAATAACAACAAAATTTACGTACTGCCTAACGAAGAATTAAGAAGTTTGATTCTAAGAGAAGCTCATCGAGAAATATACATGGTTCATCCAGGAGTCACGAAGATGAAGGCAGACCTTAAGCATTTATTCTTATGGAAAGGAATGAAAGTAGACATAGTAAATTACATGGAGAGATGTCTAGAATGTCAACAAGTGAAGGTCGAACATAGACATCTGGCATGATTGTTATAGCCACACTCTATTCTCGAAATCGAAATGGGAGTTAATTTCGATGGATTTCATCGTTGGATTTCCACTTATGGCAAGGAGACACGATTCGATTTTTGTGGTAGTTGAAGCTCTGACGAAGAGTGCACATTTTATTCCAGTGCGTACAATGTATAAGGCCCCAGACATAGCTATAGTTTTTGTTAGTGGTATTGTGAGGTTACATGGTGTACCAAGATAGATCATATCTGATCGAGGATCAATGTTTACAGGATGATTTTGGACTAGATTCCAAGAGGCATTGGGAACACAACTGAATCTTAGTACAACATATCACCCTCAAAAAGACGAAAAAACAGAAAGAAAAAACCAGATCTTAGAAAAACAAATTCCACTGATACATACAACAACAATTACTAGAGTATGATCAATATGGAACTATTTGAGTTTCTTTACGGGTGACCATGTCAGACATCGTTGATTTGGGATCAAATTGAGGATACGGTCCTGGTGGGACCGAAAGTGATCCAAGAAATGGAAGAACATCTATAATCAATAAGACAAAGGATTAAAGAAGCGCATGATCGACAGAAGATTTATGTTGGTATGCATCACGTTGATCGCATTTATGAGGTTGGTGATAGATTTTTTTTACGGGTAAAATGGCACAAGAGCTTGATCAAGTTTGGGAAGTGTTGGCCCTAAAGTTTGCACCTAACTATTAAAGGGAAAAGCTAGGCCACCTCACGTTTAGGATAGTTGATTTTTAATTTTTTTTGGTCAATTAGAGGGTTGGTTCTACCAAGACAAGGGCAAGGTTGGGTTGGAAAAATGATATGGATGAGGGTCCTCCTTGGTTGGTGGTACACAAATGACAGGCAAGTGGAATAATAAAAACAAAGGGAAGCAACAAACCACTCAATGAATAGTCTGTTGCAAGAAGTTTAATACTTTAAAATATCATTTCAAGACATTAAACATGTGTCAAAAACACAATTACTCCCTCAGGTTGCAATAAAAACAAATCTTCACCAAGAATTAGTTGTTTTCACAGGTTGCATATCAATAAAGAAAAGTTATACAATAGCCGAAGGAAATGAAATGTACTTTGCACAAATCAAAAAATGCATTCAAGATAAGATAAAACACATGAAGATTTGAACAAAACATTGTCATAAAGAATATATTCACCAGGTAGAGAGGTTTAATCTATGCATAGAACAGGTCCAAATAGTCTGATGTATTGCTATACTTCCCAAAAATGCCCCCCTCAAAACATACAGAAACTGCATATTTATCATAGTTGTAGAGGCTCTTGTCCATTTGGGACTGAGACTTAACTCTACATTAACAATTGTAAAACAACTAATTAACTTGAATAAAACAATGTTGGAGTAAAACAATGTATACTTCACACTTGAATTAATAAAAAAGAGTGGTTTTTATCACACATAGAAGACCACTTATTATGTTTTAAACTAAACATAGTCTTGAACTAAATAGTTGAAACTGACACTAGTGACAAAACTGAACTGATGCGAGAACTGGAATGAATTGATACTCTGGCAGAAATTGATTCAAAGTGACAGAGCTGAGTTTTTCATTTATCATGGTGTCCATGCACGCTGTTGGGGGCCACTGGAGACAACTAGATGTGCAACGTGAAAATATCTCGGAGTGACGTGGTGACCTAACGTCATATCAACACGTGATTGCGGAAGTTGTCAAGGGTGGTTTGGATCCACATCGCTCTGACCCCCACAATCCACCACCAACTTCCACGTACCTCATAAGATATACCATGGTTTCAATTGTTGGACCGCTCTGGAAAATTAACATTCGATCATTTTCCGTCCCCACAATAAAGTGTGGTCGTCGATCTTGTCGCAATCTATGATCCGAGAGACCCTGCTACTTTAGTACCCCTGCTAAAGTTCTATATGTCTTCCATATTAGAACTCCCCTATCTAATTTAGTAGTGGTGCCAATTTAGATAAAAAGTTTGTATAACTCCCAGAATAGTACGAGTTAAGAGTGACGTGGCATCCTGAAATGAATGTCATGTGTCCTGACTTATGAGGGCCATGTGTCTCAGGTCAATGAGTTCCATGTGTCTCAGGAGAATGAGTGTCAAGTGTCTCTGAGACTTCGGGCTTCGGGAGTTTATGAATGTTGTTCTTGGAAATCTCCCGAAATAGTACGGGCTCTATTAACATGGAAGGCTCTCAGGACCTCAAGAATTCGGGACTTCGGGTGATATTCCTTTCTTACATGTTGCAAAGATCAATGGTTCTTGTTGATTTGAGATCAACGGTCCACAATTTCTTTGGGAGTTCAGGCTTCGGGCATTTTCAATGCATAGTTATTACAATCCTCTGGAGTGTTGTATCTCCGAAGTGAGAGATCTACCTCCACGTGTCCTCTTGTTTTCGACAGCATAGATTTACTTCGAGAGTTTGGGCTTTGGGAATTTTCTTCTACTTTCTCATGCAATCCTCGGAAGAGCCATATTTCTGAAGTGTTAGATATGCCTCCACATGTCCTCATGTTTTGGACGGACTAGATTCACATCGGGAGTTTGGGCTTAAAGAGTTTTCTTCTTCTTTCTAGCGCAATCCTTCGAAGTGTCATATTTCTGAAGTGTTAGGCCTGCCTGCACGTGGCCTCTTGATTTGGACACCAAGATTTACTTTGGAACTTCGGGTAATTCTTACTCTAGTGTTTCTCTCCAAAAACCTTCTTGAGTTCTAAGTCTCTGAAGTGAGAGATATGGCACCACATGTCCTCATTGATGGGCGGTCCATATGAACTTCAGGACTTCGGGTATTCGGGAGTCCTTTACTCACTCATATTTTTCTCATTTCCTCCTAGAGTACGATATCGCCTGGCACATGTCCCTTGCTTGATTATCAATCACCACGAGTGATTGTGGAGACTCAACTCACTCACTCTTTAATTTCCTTCCCAAAATCAGCAAAGCGATGATGCTCGTCCTTAGTGGGATCATTATCCACCGTTGATTTGTTGATCTAGAAAGATCAACGATCCTGAGCGATAGCGGGCTCACAACTTGAAGAAAATTGAATTTGCTTCCATATCCCCACAATGACTCCTCATCATTGATCTCTCTCCAATGAGATCTGACAGTCGTGACTTAATCTTTGCTTGAACTGATGACTAAAAATTGAACCCGTTTGTTTGCTTATATTTCCAGCCTAAAATGGATTGCTCTGAATGATGCATTTTTCCTCATGGTTGCTTACTGTGCATACAAGGGATTTTTTGGACCTGGATGTCTCCTACGCACACAAAAACTCGGCGGACCTGTTGCATCCTCCATTAGTGCAAATATGATTACAAGTAATTAAAACTCAAACTAGAACATGAACTTATCTTTCAAGAAAATGAAAAATATGGTGCAAAGAATCAGTCAAGCAATCCAATAGGGAAAACCAACTCAGATAACAAATGAGAAACCGAATTTATCAACCGTAAGAGGAAAAATTTGACAAAGGCATAGGGAAATGAGAGAGGAGAGGCAGGGGTGAAGAACTAGGTTACAACATTGGCTCCAACAAGGGATAACACTTCCTTGTGAGGTGCTAAGAACAATAGATCAATGCCTTTGAATTTAATGCCTTGCTTCCTCCTCCCTCTTCTTACCTCTGTTCTGTCTGTCAGCCATGCATCTCTGAAAATTAATGTTGAAGCTAATTGCAGTGCTTTTTTGGGCTATGGAGTCTTTATTGAAACTTGAAACTATATCTAGTGCCTTTGTTGGGATTTTGAGTCTCTTATTCAAACAAGTTACTGAGAATCAACACACTGAAAAACAATCTGTGAACTAGAAATTTAAAATTAAATGCTTGAACTAGGAGCTTATTCTCCTACTACCTACTCTATTTAGTTTAAAACCAATTCAATCATGTGTAATCCCATTTCCAATGAAACCAAGAAACCCTTTGACTGAGAACCATGACTCTATGCATGTCACTGTTTAAAATAATCCAAATAGGTTATAACAAATGTGACAAAAAGTTAGCAGGCATCTGGTACTCATGGTTGCAAATGATGATCATGCTAAAACTTACAACCTTTGGGGTTTTGGAAAAATAAGAATTCATCCAACTTGTTATTGGATCTTGAAACTTGTGGAAAGCCTCCAACTAGTCGAGAAGAAAAAAAAGTTGTTGTATGAGATCTGCATTATTGATAAGATTATACTCTTCATGTTCTCCTTGAAACAAATCATTAATATCAAATGCTTCAAAACCATTAAGGGAAACAAAACACTTTGGCTACTGCTCATCTGGTTGTTCGAACTAAGAGAGTATGTCTTATACATGATTTTATTTTTCTCGTTCTTGTTCCAGAAGGTCATCTTATTGCTCCATGATTTCTGTGGAATGCAGATCCATATCTAATATAAAAGAAGATTTGAAATATGGATTCGGTAGCTACTCTTCATAACTAATAAATGGAGTTTATTCAACTTCACATATATCACAAACAGGTGCTAAATCTTCATGAAAAAATTGAGCAACAAATCGATCACGATCATGACTATCATTACCTTCATCACGAACACAAAGCTAAAAAACATTATGTTGGAAATCCAAACTAACTAAGGATTTAACATCAACATTTATTGCCCTCTCATCATCATTTTCAGTTTTAAAAGAATGTTGGCAGTCGTCATGATGTATAAGAGCATTGGAAAAAGATACAACTGATAATGAATCTTCTTTCTCTTCCTCAGTGTTATCATCCCCTTCATCTATACTGCTAGAAGAACTAATAATGGACTGTTGAATATAAGATTGAAATTCTTCACAACAGTTTTCACAAAGTAAATAAGCTGGAAAAAACCTTTTACAATGATCATTGAATGCAGCATGGAACTGTTCCATTGAGGAGATGTTAGCAAAGGGCAAGGATCGATACCACTCATGAGCATATCCCTCTAATGAGTACATGAACATATTCATTAAAACATCCTCATGATGTATACCCAACTCATGCATGACTTCATGGAAATCAAGCAAATGATCTGCAAGGTTATCATCTTTATTTTCTCTAAATGTAAGCAAGTAATCACCTCATTCATCTATAGTATGAACAATATTTGGGAAACCAGGAACAACAGAGAAATTAAAGGGATCAAACCTTCGAGCCAAGATGGATTCCATCTGAAAATGCAACTTCTTAAACTTGTGGAGTGGCCACTGGATTCGTTAATCATGGAGTCGCCAGGTGAATGATCTGCAGTCTAAATGTGTCTGGTATTTGTTCACCATCAAAGATCAGATATAATCATTGTTGTTATCCCAAGGAAATATATCTCGTTACTTCGTTCCCTGGAAAAGACGCCAGAAGATGTTGGTCCTAAAGTCTACACCTGACTGCTAAAGGGCAAAGTTAGGCCACCTCAAGTTTAGAATAGTTGATTTTTATTTTTTGTTGGTCAGATAGAGGGTTGGTTCTACCGATACAAGGGAAAGGTTGGGTTGGAAAAATGATATGGATGAGGGTCCTCCTTGGTTGGTAGTACACAAATGACAGACAAGTGAAATAATAAAAACAAAGGGAAGCAACAAAACACTCAATGAATAGTCTGCTGCAAGAAGTTTGATACTTTAAAATATCATTTCTAGACATTAAACATATATCAAAAACACAATTACTCCCTCAGGTTGCGATAAAAACAAATTATCACCAAGAATTATCTATTTTCACAGGTTTCATATCCATAAAGACAAGTTATACAATAGCCGAAGGAAATGAAATGTACTTTGCACAAATCAAAAACTGCATTCAAGATAAGATAAAACACATGAAGATTTGAACGAAACACTTTCATCAAGAGTATATTCACTAGGTAGAGAGATTTAATCCATGCATAGAACATGTCCAACTAGTCTGATGTGTTTCTATCCTTTCCCAAAAACTCCCCCCTCAAAACATACAGAAACTGCATATTTATCAGAGTTGCAGAGGCTCTCGTCCATCTGGGACTAAGACTTAAATCTGCATTAACTTTTGTAGAACGAATAATTAACTTGACCAAAACATTGTTGGAGTACAAGAATGTATACTTCACACTTGAATTAATAAAAAAGAGCGGTTCTTATCACACATGGAAGACCACTTATTATGCTTTAAACTAAACATAGTCTTGAACTGAATAATTGAAACTGACACTAGCGAAGAAACTGGACTAATGTGAGCATTGGAATGAACTGAGACTGTGGAAGAAATTGATTCAAAGTGACAGAGTTGAGTTCTGTATTGATCATGGCATGCACACGCATTGTTGGAAACCATAGGAGACAATTGGATGTGTAGCGTGAAAATATCCCTGAGTGACATGGTGACCTGACGTCATATAAGCAAGTGATTGTGGAAGTTGTCGAGGGTGGTTTGGATCCACACTGCTCCGACCCTTTTAATTCACCACCAAATACCATGTACCTCATAAGATATATCATGGTTTCAATTGCACGACCGCTCTGGAAAATCAACGTTCGAGCATTTTTTATCCCCACAATGAAGTGTGGTTGTCAATCTTGTCAAAATATGTGATGCGAGTGACCCTGCTACTTTAGCACCCCTTATAAATTTATATTTGTTTTCCATATTAGAAATCCCCTATCTAATTTAGCAGTGGCGCCAATTTAGATGCAAAGTTTGTATAACTCTCGTAGTAGTATGCACCGAGAGTGATGTGGTGGCCTGAAATGAATGTCATGTGTCCTTACATATGAGGGCCATGTGTCTCAGGTGAATGAGTTCCATGTGTCTCAGGTGAATGAGTGTCATGTGTCTCCGGGACTTCGTTCTTTGGGAGTTTATGAATGTTGTTCTTGGAAATCTCTCGAAGTAGTACGGGCCCGATTGACGTGACAGGCTCTTGGAATTTGGAACTTTGAGCCTTTGGGTGATTTTCCTTTATTGCATGCTACAAAGATCAATGGTTCATGTTGATTTGAGATCAATTGTCCACAATTTCTTCGGGAGTTCAGGCTTCAAGCCTTTTCAATGCATAGTTCTTCCAATCCTTCGGAGTGTCATATCTCTAAAGTGAGAGATCTACCTCCACGTGTCCTCTTGTTTTGGATGGCCTAGATTCACTTCAAGAGTTTGGGCTTCGGGATTTTTCTTCTACTTTCTCACGCAATCCTCTTAAGTGTCGTATTTCTGAAGTGTTAGATCTGCCTCCACGTGTCCTCTTGTTTTGGATGGCCTAGATTCACTTCGGGAGTTCGAGCTTCAGGAGTTTTCTTCTTCTTGCTCACGCAATCCTCTGAAGTGTCATATTTCTAAAGTATTAGACCTGCCTCCATGCGGCCTCTTGATTTGGATGACCGATATTTACTTCAAAACTTTGGGTAATTATTACTATAGTGTTTCACTCCGCAAAAGTTCCTAAGTGCTAATTCTCTGAAGTTAGAGATATGGCACCGCGTTTCCTCATTGATGGATCATCCAGATGAACTTTGGGACTTCGGGTCTTTAGGAGTCCTTTACTCACTCAACTTTTTCTCATTTCCTCCCAGAGTATGAGATCGCCTAGCACATTTCCCTTGCTTGAAGATCAATGACCATGAGTGATTACAGAGACTCAACTCACTCACTCTTTAATTTCCTTCCCAATCTCTGTAAAGTGAAGATGCCCATTCGTAGTGGGATCGATATCCATCGTTGATATGTTGATCTAGAAATATCAACTATCCTGAGCGATTGCGGGCTCACAACTTGCAGAAACTTTAATTTGCTTCCCTATCCCCGTAATGGCTCCCCACCGTTGATCTCTCTCCAATGATATATGATGGTCGTGACTTAATCTTTGCTTGATCTGACGGCTAAAAATTGAACCCATTTGTTTTCTTGTATTTCCAACCTGAAATGGATTTCTTTGAATGATGCATTTTTCCTCATGGTCGCTTGTTGTGCATACAAGGGATTTTTTGGAACTGGATGTCTCCTATGCACACAAAAACTCAGTGGTCCTGATGCATGCACCATTAGTGGAAAATATCATTACAAGTAATTCAAACTTAAACCAAAACATGAACTTATCTTTCAAGAAAATGAAAAATATGGTGCAAAGAATCATTCAAGCAATCCAATAAGGAAAACCAGGTCAGATAACAGATGAGAAACCAACTTTATCAACCGGAAGAGGAAAAATTTGACAAAGGCATAGGGAAATGAGAGAGGAGAGGCAGGGGTGAAGAAATAGGTTACAACATTGGCTCCAACTGGGGATAGCACTTCCCTGTGAGGTGCTAAGAACCAACGATCAGTGCCTTTGAATTTAATACCTTGCTTCCACCTCCCTCTTCTTACCTATGTTCTGTCTGTCAGCCATGCATCTCTGAAAATTAATGTTGAAGCTAATCGCAGTGCCTTTGTTGGGATATGGAGTATTTATTGAAACTTGAAATGACATCTAGTGCCTTTGTTGGGATATGGAGTCTCTTATTCAAACAAGTTACTGAAAATCAACACACTGAAAAAGAATCTGCGAACTAAAAATTTAAAATTAAATGCTCCAACTATGAGCTTATTTTCCTACTACCTGCTCTATTCAGTTTAAAACCAACTCACTCATGTGTAATCCCATTTCCAATGAAACCAAGAAACCATTCATGAGCCTCTCCCTCTAATGAGTACATGAACATCATCATTAAAACATCCTCATGATGTATACCCAACTGATGCATGACTTCATGGAAATCAAGCAAATGATCTACAGGGTTATCATATTTATTTTATCTAAATCTAGGCAAGTAATCACCCCATTCATCTATAGTGGGAACAATATTTGGAAAAATAGGAACAAAAGAGAAATTAAAAGGAGAAAACCTTCGAGCCAAGATGGCTTCCATCTGAAAATATGACTTCTTAAAACTGTGGAGTCGCCACTGGATTCGTTAATCATGGAGTTGCCAGTTGAATGATCTGCAGTCTAAATGTGTATGGTATTTGTTCACCATCAAAGATCAGATCTAATCATTTTCATTATCTGAGGGAAAGATATCTTGTTACTTCGTTCCCTGACAACGATGCCAGAAGACGTTGATCCTAAAGTCTGCACCTGACTGCTAAAGGGCAAAGCTAGGCCACCTCAAGTTTAGAATAGTTATTTTTAATTTTTGTTGGTTAGTTAAAGGGTTGGTTCTACCAAGACAAGGGCAAGGTTGGGTTGGAAAAATGATATGGATGAGGTTCCTCCTTGGCTGGTGGTACACAAATGACAGACAAGTGAAATAATAAAAACAAAGGGAAGCAACAAACCACTCAATGAATAGTCTGTTGCAAGAAGTTTAATACTTTAAAATATCATTTCAAGACATTAAACATATATCAAAAACAAAATTACTCCCTTAGGTTGTGATAAAAACAAATATTCACTAAGAATTAGCAGTTTTCACAGGTTGCATATCAATAAAAACAAGTTATACAATAGCCGAAGGAAATGAAATGTAGTTTGCACAAATCAAAAACTGCATTCAATATAAGATAAAACGCATGAAGATTTGATTTAAACACTGTCATTAAGAGTATATTCACCAGGTAGATATCTTTAATCCATGCATAGAACGGGTCCAACCAGTCTGATGTATTGCTATCCTTTCCCAAAAGCACCCCCCTCAAAACATACAGAAACTGCATATTTATCAGAGTTGCAAAGGCTCTCGTCCATCTGGGACTGAGACTTAACTCTACATTAACAATTGTAGAATGACTAATTAACTTGACTAAAACATTGTTGGAGTACAACAATGTATACTTCACACTTGAATCAATCAAAAAGAGTGGTTCTTATCACACATAGAAGACCACTTATTATTCTTTAAACTAAATAGAGTCTTGAACTGAATAATTGAAACTGACACTAACGAGGAAACTGCACGGATGCGGGCATTGAAATGAACTGAGACTGTGGAAGAAACTGATTTGAAGTGACAAAGTTGATTTCTGCATTGATCATGGTGTGCACACGTGTTATTGGGGGCCACTGTAGACAACTGGATGTGTAGTGTGAAAACCCCCTTAGTGACGTGGTGACCTAACGTCATATAAGAACGTGATTACCGAAGTTGTCGAGGGTGGTTTGGATCCACACTGCTCTGACCCCCGCAATCCACCACAAACTGCCATGTGCCTCATAAGCTATATCATGGTTTCAATTGTGGGACCGCTCGGGAAAATTAGCGTTCGAGCAATTTCCATCCTCGCAATGAAGTGTGGTCGTCGATCTTGTCGCAATATGTGAAACAGGTGA
The DNA here is from genome assembly GCA_010110895.2 of Picea sitchensis. NCBI lineage: Eukaryota > Viridiplantae > Streptophyta > Pinopsida > Pinales > Pinaceae > Picea > Picea sitchensis. Next base: position 30,685 of record SNQJ01S0066076.1, read on the forward strand.
CCCTGCTACTTTAGCGCCCCTGCTAAAGTTCTATCCATCTTCCATATTAGAACTCCCCTATCTGATTTAGCGGTGGTGCCAATTTAGATGCAAAGTTTGTATAACTCCTAGAGTAGTACGGGCCCGGAGTGACGTGGCGGTCTGAAATGAATGCCATGTGTCCTGACGTATGAGTGTGATGTGTCTCAGGAAAATGAGTGCCATGTGTCTTAAGTGAATGAGTGTCATGTGTCTCTGGGACTTCGGGCTTTGGGATTTTATGAATGTTGTGCTTGGAAATATCCCAAAGTAGTACGACCCCGGTTGATGTGGCAGGCTCTCGAGACTTCGAGACTTCAGGCATTTGGGTGATATTCCTTTCTTACCTGCTACAAAGATCAACGATTCTTGTTGATTTGAGATCAACGTTCCACAATTACTTCGAGATTTCTAGCTTTAGGCCTTTTCATTGCATAGTTCTTACAATCCTCTAGAGTTTTGTATCTCCGAAGTGAGAGATGTTACTCCACATGTCCTCTTTTTTTGGACAGCATAGATTCACTTCAGGAGCTCGGGCTTCGGGAGTTTTCTTATTCTTGGTCGCACAATCCTCCAAATTGTTGTATTTCCGAAGTGTTAGATCTGCCTCCATGTGTCCTCTTGTTTTGGATGACCTAGATTTACTTTGGGAGTTCGAGCTTCGATAGTTTTCTTCTGCTTGCTCTCACAATCCTCTGAAGTGTTGTATTTTCGAAGTGTTATATCTTCCTGCACGTGGCCTCTTGATTTGGATGACCGATATTTACTTCATAACTTCAGGTAATTCTTTCTCTATTGTTTCTCTATGAAAACCTTATGTAGTGCTAAGTCTCTGAAGTGAGAGAATTGGGGCCGCGTTTCCTCACTGATGGACAGTCTAGATGAACTTTGGGACTTCGGGTCTTCGGGAGTCCTTCACTCACTCATATTTTGCTTGTTTCCTCCCAGAGTATGAGATCACCTAACACCTGTCCCTTTCTTGAAGATCAACAACCATGAGTGATTGCGGAGACTCAACTCACTCACTCTTTAATTTCCTTCCCAATATCCATAAAGAGAAGATGCTCGTCCGTAATGGGATAGATATCCATCGTTGATTTGTTGATATAGAAATATCAATGATCCTGAGCGATTGTGGGATCGTAACTTGCATAAAATTTAATTTGCTTCTCGATCCCCGCAATGACTCCCCACCGTCGATCTCTCTCCAATGAGATATGACGATCGTGACTTAATATTTTCTTGATCTGACGGCTGAAAATTGAACTCATTTGTTTGCTTGTATTTCCAGCCTGAAATGGACTGCTCTAAATGATGCAGTTTTCCTCATGGTTTCTTACTGTGCATACAAGGGATTTGTTGGACCTAGATGTCTCGTGCACACACAAAAACTCGGTGGGCCTGTTGCATGCTCCATTAGTGGAAAATATGATCACAAGTAATTCAAACTCAAACCAGAACATGAACTTATCTTTCAAGAAAATGAAAAAGATCGTGCAAAGAATCAGTCAAGAAATCCAATAAGGAAAACCAGGTCAGATAATAGATGAGAAACCGGCTTTATCAACCGGAAGAGGAAACATTCGATGAAGGCATAGGGAAATGAGAGAGGAGAGGCAGGGTTGCGGACCTAGGTTACAATAGGAAGGGTCATAAACTCTCTCCTAGGTATGTGGGACCTTTCGATGTTGTGGAAAGAAAGGGACCTGTGGCTTATCAACTAGCCTTGCCTGATTCTTTGAGGTGTATGCATGATGTATTTCATGTATCTATTTTATGACATTATATTAGTGATTTGTCACATGTTATTGACATGAGTTATTTTCAGGTGTTGGATGAGGGCTCTCTCATGGAGGGGCCAATCCGTGTAAATGTGTTGAACTTGTATAGAATATATCTAGCTGGGAATTGACATACATAGTTGTAGAGAAAATATGAGAAAAGAGAAGCAAGAGAGAAAGAAAGGAATAATTCTCATTAACCAAATGAATGAATTATAATTTAGACATGATATACTATGTATAAATCAACCAATTCGCACTGGAGGAGAAGATGTGCCATAGTGGCGGTTTAGAGTGATATGGACACACACCAACAGTTATGGGAGTAAACTGCCACCTAGTCTAGTCTCTCGGGAAGTTATGGGAGTGAACTTCCACCTAGCTAAGTTAACTAGTCTATCAATCTTTAGTTAACTGATTGAAATAGAGTGAAGTAAGGAGGAGATCAGGGAATCATGAGTAATGTGCTAGTCTGGTGATGATCCCAAGGAAAATGCGCATTATATGGTGATGATCCCAATGCTACATGGTGATAATCCCAATGTAGCATCTAGACTCCACTCAACTGATCAAACTGAAGTGTGAACTAAAGAGAATATTATCCTAGAGGAATATTCTCCCTAAAATATAGAAGACTAAATAATGACTAATAAACATAAGGAAAACCTTACGAAAAAAGAAATCTTAGGTGTGTGTTAAGTATCTCTGACACCCCACCTGAACATCACTATGGTGAAAATAAAGAATGGGTCCCGAAAACGAGGCCATGTTAGGTACCAAAATACAAAAGATACACTAAATTAAACAAGGAAAGAGGGAAACCCACCCCCCCCTCAAAGTACAATGTATGTAAAAATAAGAACTGACAATTGCTAGGAAACTGTGTCCTTCTGATCCGGATTATTTTCGGCATGAAATGAGATCAGAGATATAATAAAGAAATGCATAGAGTTATCGCAGATATTCAATAATATAATAGAAATGTATCGGATACGCAACCATAAACAAAGATATACAGTAATACACGATTTCTATTAATGAAAGAAATGTACAGAGACTGTAAAAATACAGAGTGAAAGACTCGCTAGAATGGTGGCAGCTTATCTCTGAGAAGA
>SNQJ01S0066076.1:35830-54255 GCA_010110895.2 Picea sitchensis
AAAATGGCCCCGAAAGTTAAAACCTACTAAAAATAGTAAATTGCCAAAATTGCCAGAAAGCCATTTTGAGCCATTTGGAAAAGCTAGGTGGCCACCGATAACCACCTGGATCACCTTCACTCCAAGACGACTATGCAGATAATGAAACTTCTGCTCAGTGAAGGTCTTGGTTAAGATGTTTGCAGTCTGTTCTGCTCAAGGAAAAAACTACAGTTCGATGATCCCCTCGTGTACTTAGTCCCATATGTAGTGCATGTGGATATCGATGTGCTTCGTCTGCTGCCTCTGAACTTGATCTCTACAGAACTTTAGAGTGCTCTAGTTGTCACACCAAATGACGATCGATCGATGAAACTAAATGCCCAACTCAGTGAGAAAATGTTGTAGCCACATAGCCTAAATGGTTATGTTAACTACCCCTCTATACTCTGCCTCGGCTGAATCTAGATAAATACCATTATGTTTCTTTCTCGACCAACAGATAAGCCCAGAACCAAGACTGAGTGAGTAACCAAATGTGGACTTGTGATCAGTTCTATCACCAACCCATTCAAAATCAGTGAACCTGATGAGATCCAATGTAGATTATGTTGAATAGTGAATCCCAAATTTGATGGTTCCCTATACGTATCGAAGGATACAGTTTACAACCTTCCACTGCAACTCATGTGGCTCCTGCATGAACCTAGAGACTTCAAAAACTGCATAGGAGAGGTATGGTCTGGAGTATGTGAGATATAACAAGATCCCCACTAGCTATATGTATAGTGTGTTTTCAACCAGTGGAGTGTCCCCACCATCCTCAAGTCTGACTTTTGATAGGAAAGGATTCGGGGAAGACTTGCAGTCTGTCATGTGAAATCTCTCAAGGATATCTTATGCATACTTGTCCTGGGAAATTTTAATGCCTGATGCAACCTGAATGATCTCGAGTCCAAGGAATAAATGTAGTGGACCCATTTCCATCATCAATAACTTTTCATGAAGAATCCTTTTGAGTACAACAATCGCTGAAGTCGAGCAACCGATGATCAACAAATCATCAACATACATAACGAGTAGAATTGAATCAACCATTCTGAGGATGTAAACATTTGGTTCTGAGTTACAATGTACATTTTTTTGTGACAACAGGTAGGATTCCATCTTGGCATACCATGCCCTCGGAGCCTACTTGAGGCCATAAAGAGACTTCTTCAGTCAACAGACCAAATATGAATCCTGCATAAATCCCTGGGGCTGCTCCATATAGATCTCCTCAGAGAGATCACCATGAAGAAACGCATTCTTCACATCCATCTAATGGACTTCCCATCCCTTGGCTACCATAATGGAAATTTCCAAATGTATGGAATCCATGTTATTTACGGGAGTGAAGGTCTCATCATAGTCAATTCCATGCACCTGCTAAAATCATTTGGCAACAAGCCTGGATTTGTATCTACTAATCTATCCATATGTTGTGCTCTTGGTCCTGTAGACCCATCTGCACCTGACAAGTTTCCTTCCTGAAGGAAGGGGAGCCAGATCCTGAGTTTGGTTCTCGAGGAGGGATTTCTACTCCTCCTGCATGGCGTATTCCAAAAGGGGATTTCTAGCATCCTCGCCATAAGAATGTGGATCTAAAGAATGAACCAAGAAAACATTCTTGGGTGGCATCGGTTCAGTGGAAGTGAGTGCAAGAGGAGGCTCCTTGAAATCAGATCGAGTCCTCCTAGTATCAGTTGGATCCCCAATGAGATTCTCTGCATCCTGAAGAGTATTCTTGGCCCACTTGGGCCTATGATCTAGCTCTGCATCTACATATGGATGAACTGACTCTACATATGACTATACTAACTCTGTATCTAGATCATTTGAATCCTCTGAATCAAAATTCTCATCAGAAAAAGAGTTTTCATGTGCATGCTCATCATCTATGACAAGTGGAAGAACAAAGGTGTCTGCATGTGGCTATTGAGGTACATGCGAGACACTTTCCTCGAATTGGAGACTACGCTCAATGATGAGCCGATCTGAGGAAATATCAATGAGTCTATATCCCTTCACACCATCGGTGTATCCAACAAATATACACTCTGTTCTCTGTGGATCAAGTGCCTTCCTCTTCTCAGAGGGAATCCTGACCCATGCCCATGAGCCCATGCCTTGTAGGGATTCTTATCCTTGACATATCTATGGGGAGATATTTTTTGGATGTAGGCTTCACAACTAAGTGCTTCATCCCATAATCTCTGTGGAAGAGACTTTGCATGTAGCATGCAATATGCCATCTCTTTTAGAGATCTATTTTTCCGCTCAGCAACTCCATTTTGCTGAGTATAGGGAATTGTGTGTTGCAACTGAATCCCTACCTCATGAAAAATATTTTGTATCTCATGGTTGACATACTCTCCCCCGTTATCTGTGTGAAGGATTTTTTTTTCTTTCCTGAATGTGTCTCAACAAGGGCTTTGAAATATTTGAGGTGTTGAAAGACCTTTGATTTTTTCTTGAGAAATAAAATCCATGTGAAGCGTGAGAAATCATAAAAAACAATGAGCACGTACCTTGATTTACTAATTGATGGATGTGGAAAAGGGCCCATGAGGTCACTATGGATCAGATCTAAAGGAGAGGAAGCCTTATGAGTCTTTCCTTTGTCGAATTTCTCTTGAGGGTGTTTTAAAAGAACACATCCCTCACAAATTTCTTTGGAGAAGTGGATTTCAGGTAGACCATCAACCATTCCCTGCTTTCTAAACTATTGCATATATCTGAAATTTAAATTCCCTAACCTTTCATGCCATATCCTACTGTTTTCATCAACATGGGTAAGAAGTAATGCATAATCTGGTTCAATAAATTTAGAAAATGTGTAGAGTCTAGATTGATGATTTACCTCACTGGTAGAAACCTTGGAATTGGTTTGCATGTCATAGATATCCACTGCATCAATTGTGAATATGAATCTCTTTCCGATTCCTGATTTTTTCATCTGATACACAGAGAGAAGATTGACAGAAAGTTTGGGAACATGTAGCACATTCTCGAAGATTCTGTTTGTGAGTTCAATTTTTCCTTTGTCGGTGACCTCAATTGGAGAGTTGTCTCCCATCAGAGTAGGAGTAAATTTGCATGCATCCAATGAAGAATATACTTCTTCTATGGAAACCATGTGGTGTGATGCACCTGAATCTACAATCCAAGCATCCAGAGAGGAGTTGATGGAAATAAAACCATGGCTAGAATTTCCTTTCTTGGGATTCTAATCTTTTGGCTTCTTCTTCTTGGCACCTTTGGGGATGTGAACTCCAAGGTTATTATTTTGAAGTATTTGGTTCATTATATCTAAGTGCATTCTAGATGGAATCCTTTCTGTCAGTAAGTGCATTTCTTCCCTTTTCTTCCCTTTCCACCTTTGGATCCAGAGGCATCATTGAAGGGTTTTGAGTATCCTTCCTTCTTTGCATTTGCATGTGATTTCATTTTTTGTTTGTCTTTACATTTATTAAATTTATGATCACTTCCATATTCCATAGTAATTTCATGCACCTTTGGGCCTTTTATTTTTCCCATATTCATGAGCTTGTTTTTCTCCTATGTCAGAGACTCGATAAAGGACTCAAGAGAGGGCATCGTCCAGGTAGATCCAGAGCCAAACCTAACTGAATGAAATGTGGATATAAACATTGAGTAGTATGGACCAAGTTTGGAGATAATTGTGAGAACCATTTGTTTCTCCTCAGATGTATCAACCCCACAAGCATTGAGTTGCGATAACAAATCCTTATATTTGGTAAAGAAATATTGGAGATTGTTGAAGGTTTTTTTATCCAATGTAAGAAATTCCACCTCAAGCATGTGTCCCCTCATCTCATATTGTTTTCCAAAAATCCCTTCCATGGTGGTCCATGATTTATTGGGGGTTTTCGAGGAGGATATGTGGAAGAGGAGATCAGGAGAAATGGGACTGCAAGTTGTTTCAAATGCTTCATCCATTCGATTTAGATACTTGGATTTTTCTATGGATAATGTTGGTTCTGTATCTATTTTCATGGTTAACTTGTATAATCCTCTGCCTCTAAGATGTATTATGATATTATCCTTCAATGAAAAGAAATTGTACGGTGTAAGAATGAATTCTTTTGGAAATTCCATTTTGTTGTTGTCTTCAATCGTCGGTACCTACAAAAATAATTTGGTGTCTATTTACCCTAGCATTATGTCAGATCTGATACCATGTAAATGTGTTGAACCTGCACAGAATATATCTATTTGGGAATTGACATACACAATTGTAGAGAAAATATGAGAAAAGAGAAGTAGGAGAGAAAGAATGGAAGAATTTTCATTAACCAAATGAATGTATGATAATTTTCACATGATATACCTTGTATAAATCAACCAATGTGCACTGGAGGAGAAGCCAATGCACCATAGCGGTGGTCTAGAGTGATCTGGACACACACCAATAGTTACAAGAGTAAACTTCCACCTAGTATAGTCTCTCGGGTAGTTACGGGAGTGAACTGCCACCTAGTTGAGTTAACTAGTCTATGAGTCTTCAGTTAACTGACTAAAATAGAGTGAAGTGAGGAGGAGATCAGAGAATCATGAGTAATGAGCTAGTCTGGTGATGATCCCAAGGACAATGTGCATTATCTGGTGATGATCCTAATGCTTCATGGTGATAATCCCAATGTGGAATCTAGACTCCACTCAACTAATTAAACTGAAGTGTGATCTGAAGAGAATATTCTCCTAGAGGAATATTCTCTCTAAAATATAGGAGACTAAATAATGACTAATAAAAATAGGGAAAATCTTAGGAAAAATAAATTCTAGGTGTGTGTGAAGTATCTCCAACAATCTACATTCTAGACCATCACATTCGACATTTATGGCGTCGAATAGTCGATTAGCTCAAGGTCTAGTGGGACAACAATACGAGATGTGTCAACAATTTCCTTACTTGTTTGATAGATTAGACATTTATATTTATGTCAGATACTTTTATTTACTTGCATTTATATACTGTACAAACTTCGGGACAAAGTTTAAAACAATAGAGGGTGTATGTAATATCCCTCTCTACTAAGCACACATTATTTGACATATTATTTGAAGACACTTGCATGAAAGTGATCCGGTTATGGTATATTATGATTTTGTTTCGATTATGGGTTATATATGATAATGATGATGTGTTCTGACTTATTTTTATTTGGATGTATATATATATATTGGTAGATACAATTGATGATTTTTCTTGAGTGTTGAGGACACATGATAGGTTATGGATGCTTATGGCATCAATGAACTTCCTTGGACTCCGAATTGAGTCAGGGAGTGGACTGTATTTGTTTGAGTATTTCATTTTTCGCACATGTGACATATGATTGATTACAGTATGATTTATCTATATGGATTATTGACACAGTTTTTTTTAGTGGATGCATGCTTGACGATGCTAGCTAATCCGACTCACATAAGGAGTAAAGGGGCTATGCATAGAAACAAAACGTTTGAGGGAGAGGTGTGGAAGCATCCCTGTCACAGCCTACTAAAAATCTCGTCATTGTCTAAATTGTAGGTTAATGATTACCTAGTTCAATAGGTCCATGATGTCGTGAGGGGTGTGCAATAATGTAGAGTCCTTATTCCTTACAATCCCTTAGTCTCTCACAAGGTCGACCGAATGGAGTCTTGACTCCAAGTGTCCGACAAACTTCCAAAACAATTCAAACGCGAGGGGCGCCCTTGGAGAATAGAGGTGCATCTTGGAGGGCACGTCGCGTAATTATAACTTGAGTCAATAAATATAGGTGGCCTATAAAACATTGAAATGATTGGAACTTGTTAAAATAAAATAATTAATTAAACAACAAATTATTAATTATAAATCCTAACAAAAGTCTAAGCCTAAGTCTAAGTCTAAATTTAAATAAAGGACTAAATGAATTATGACATAAGTTAAAATATTGAGAATATAATCAAACTCTAGGAAAAGGGAGAATAAAATTTAAAGGTGGGATAAAATGCACATGTGTGCATGAAATTAATAAAATGGATTTTTAAAAATAGAAAAAATAATAATATGAGAGAATAGGTGTACACATGGAATAATATCTAGAGTCAAACTACACTAGGTCTAACTAGCAGAAGACTCCTAATCAAACTCCAACTAAGATCTAGTTAGGAGACACTCGTTAAATGAGAATTTGAGGAACAAAGGGACAACTAAGAGAAAAAATAGGAACACATTGAGGAAAGTGAGGGAAATTGGATTTTTAAATAAAATAAAATGGCAATTACTTGTGCAACTTGGGGAGAGTGTGACAAGTGTGTGGGTGAATAATCATAATTAATTTAATCTAAAAAGATAATTATTTGTGCATGAGGACACGTGTCGGTGAAGAAATTTCTATAAAAACAATGGTGAAGAAGGGAAATGGATCACACTTATTCTTGGTAATGTTACGCTGCCAAAATTTTGTGGACTGTGTTTTACTTGTGAGAGTTGGGATACCAAGATTTTGGAAAGAGTGGAAGCTCTTCCTTGACAGGCAAGCCTTGGAGCTATTGTTTGTTGGTTTCTTGTGTGTGGCCCCTTCGTGGCTCGGGGGACTAAGGGGGAAGAAGAGTACCTGTAGAATTGGCTAGGAGTTACCGGTGAAGTTTCGGTGATCAGAAAGCAGGAGAAGATGAGTGCAAGTCTTGAAGGATATTGTCAAGTGTCTGTCTTCTTGGTTCCGGTATTTTTATTTAGTAAATTGTAATCACAATGTAGATTGTTCGCTGCCAAATTTGTTTACACCATCTGGAGAATTGATTTTGATAAAATCATTGCAATTGTTGTTGTACTCCAGAAATTAAACTTTGTATGATCATTGTCAAGTTGATAACTTTCAAAAAATTAGAAATTAGTTGGTCATTGTAATCTATTACAATTTTTAAAATGAAACTTGTTGATCATTAAGTAAATTACAAATTGAATTTAATTTCTTGTGATCACTGCAAATAAAATTTGCAACCTTGTACTTAGAAATGTATTGATTGTTGCTCAATTAATTTATTTACCTGGAAAGCAAAGTTTTTATGATCGTTGTCGATTATTGTGGTCACTCCTGATTTGAGAAATTCATATAGTTACTAGCAAGTTATTGCAATATGAGAAATTAGAAATGCATAGAGTCGTTGCTAAGTTTTCTTTCGTATTCTAGAGAAATTTAGAACTTTTATGTGCATTGTAAAATTTAATTGCCATACGGAATTTAGAAATTGTGAGCCGCTGCGAAATTTTATTTCGATCCTGAAACGAATATTATGTAGTCATTGAAAAATTATTTGTAATCCTGATTTGAGGTTCCATGGGTCTTTATAAAACCATTTTATTTTCTAATCTGAAACTAGGATTCCTAGAGTCTCTTTAAAATTTTATTTGTCATTCAGTGATGCGGAAATTGATGGGATCGATGCCATTTTAAATTACGGGTCTGGACTTTAAAAATATGAAGGATTCGTTGTCAAGTTAAATTCAGTCTGAATTTAGAATTATGGATGGTCCTTGTATAAATTATTTGCAAACTAGAAATTAGAAATTAGAAATTCGTTGGTCACTGATAAAAATCTTTTTGCATTATGGAGGTTAGATTTTTATTCATCACTGTAAATTAATTGCAATTATAGACTTTAGTATTCTGTAGGGTCACTACAAATCAAATTTCAATCCGAAGTAATAATTTTGTATTCCAAAATTTTAATGTGATGGGTTGCTAAAAATGAAACTTAAATGCAGCCCCGAGATTGAAATTTCTCATGGACGTTGTAAACAATTTGTTGCTAATTTTGATTTTGAGTTTTGAGGTAATCATTGAAGTTTTGTTGCAATTTATGGAAATTGAAGCTAGTATTGGTTGACATGTATTGATTCAAATATAAATGATATTGTTATTCACAATGCAATGTTATATGTTAAGTTTATATATTGGATGATTACACTGGCATGTTATGATATTAGCAATGATTTTGTAATGAAATGAAACTAGATAATTGAATATTTCTTATGATGTGAATTGATTGAAGAATCGACGAATTTTGTATTAGTATAAAGATTCATTGAATGAATTTTATTTGTGTTATGATTAAGTACCTTACCGTCAATTTAGCTTTATTCTAGGTTAGAGTTTGTTATGGGAGTAGATACCTCGATGTTCCTCAGAACAGTCGCCAGTCCTGAGACCTTAAATGGTCAAAATCGATCGGATGAATCATGAACTTGAGCTTTGATTATGTGTCTTGGAGGTCCTAACCTTGCAGAGTAGGTTGGGTGGATAAACATCCTTGTTATCTTGATGTGATATGATTAATCTACTTGTAATTGATTCCTTGTTGTGTAATGACATATATGAGAATAGAAATTGCAATTATTGTTGTGTGTTAATGTTGCATATACTTGTTCTAACTGATGTTGTGTTTTAAAAAACAAATTACCACTACTATACTCACTTACCTTGAGGTCGTAACGGAGGGTACGTCACATTATTACTCTTTATTTTTACATGAAATTTTCAACATCTAACATATTGCAAACTTTTCATAGGTTGTCAGACACATCAAAGGCCACAAAAGCCAGACAAGAAAAACATGGCCATCAAAATCTTAGGCCTGGTGGTTATTCCAATCTGGTGGCATGAATTGTAAGTATCAATAACTCAAATATCATATCCAAATAATAATGTGCATATAAATTTGTTTTTATTTCACCATAAAATATAAATTGATGATCTTATGAAAAATTGCAGGTCGATCGATTCAATGAAGTTCCTACAGAGGAATACTTGAGGCTTGGCTTATAACACAGATTTGTAGTTGTTGTTGAACGCTGAAAAAGATTGGATGTTTAGAAAAAAAAAAAATTCAGTGATCCATCATGCACACAAGTAAATAAAATCAACAAAGTTTATTTAAGATTGATTACTTGTGCAGTCTATTCATTATCAATTTTGGCCATAAAATATTGAGTCTCTTTGTTTTAAGTAGGAAAGTGACAATACAAATAATGTCAAGGATGGAGAACAACCCAATGAATTTCATGGTGTTCATCCTGGTAATGGATGCATACATGTGCTACAAAAAACTTAGTATGGATTACAATTTAAAATATTTAATTTCAAATAGTGTATTAACTGTAATCTTTGATGTTTCAACTCCAGATCATGCAGAGGGTCATCCTATACAAGATGAGGTAGCTAGACAGGAAGATGAAGTACATGATGTGGCCCTGTCAGGTAAAGAGCACCACTCTAATGTTGTTTTTATTAATGAAATACTTGTAATGATAATAAAAAAAACATATCAATTTAACATTTCTTCATTATTGCAGTAGATCCTAGCATCTTACAACAACATCCACGTCATGAGTACACGACTTGAAATACAATAATACAAGCTACAAAGGCAGATAGAAGAACCGATAAAGAAGTTTTAGAATATGATCAGTTGATTTCTGAATTTTTGAAAAGAAAAAAGACAAAAAAGAAGTGATTATAATAACATTATGACATATTATTTTTTATAATATAAACTAATGTCATGAAATATATTTTTCCTACGATTGAATGAATTAATGGGTGAATGAATTAATGTTATAAGTACTTAGTTGAATGTTTATTTATGACAAAAACCACATATTTTCACATAAATTCATTTATTTTCAAGTACATGCATTAGGTATGGGGAATTGAGAGTGATGTGAGGGGGGGTTGGGGGAGGTCATATGAGCTTTCACCTTCATGTGGTTGGCCATGTTCAGTAGAGAAAATTAAACTATTCTTGAAGCAAAGAGAATCTCAATAAGTTAATGCTCTTTATTCTTATGTATTATAGATTCTTGTAAATTTTGAAATGCATGTCTATTTCTTAAATTCTTTTTCATAAATTTAGCATTTCATGGTTCATTGATTTCTACAGGACTTGCACTGGGAATTGCAACTGATCACTAGCCTATGTGGAGAAGTTGCATCAATTGTGATAAAAGGTACATAATACTCATGAATCTGTCTTTTTACATGTTTTAGTTATTTACCTTTCATGTGCATTGTAGTTCTTTACTTCAGTTATTATACATAGTTTGTTTGTTTCATTCATTCGGGACTATATGCATATTTACCCTAAACAACATAATTATCACTTTATCTTTCCATCCCCTACCTTACCTTGCTCTCACCTTCCAACCCTAACTTGACGTAACCTATCTTGATCATCATCTAACACACCCTATCTTTTCATACCCTACCAACTCAACCTAACCTGGCCTACCCTTAGCCTAACTAAACCTAAATTAATTGTGTACTATATTGTAACCCATGGGAACCATTGATGGTGTGTACCATTTCATGCCAACAAGGTGAGAGAAGAACATTTAATGGTATGTCACTTGCATAGAAAAACCTAAACACTTTTTCATCAATTGTTGGTTGTGGAGCCTGATTATCTTACTGATTCATAGGTTTTTTTCAGTCCTGCTTGGACCCCTTTCCATAATGGCTAGGGGGGATTTCCACCCCACAAATATCGCTAGGGGGGTCCAGGGGGGGCGGCAACAATTTTTGTATCCCCCCCCTAGCGGTGGATTCGGTGGCAATGCCCATGAAGAAAAATATTCAGAAAAAGTGACTTGTAAAATATTGTAATTCCGTACTCAATCTGGATCGTTCATTATAAAGTCGCATATATGACGGTAGAAGTTATTTGAGGTTTTTTTTTTCCCTATAAGTAAACCCTCTCTTATGAGGGAATTGTATTGCAGTTGTGTATTATTGTGAATAGTGTATTCTGAGAGAGGAGACTGTGAGAGAAAGAAGAGGAAGTTACAACAGGCGTGATGTAGGTTGTATCCCTTCATTCTATTGGATAATAAAAAGGAAGGACCTGGAAATTTCTCTGGTGGATGTAGCCCACACTAAGTGAACCACATATATCTATGTCTCTATTGTATTTTGTATGGTTTGTGTTTTATTTCAACATTTGATTTATTTTATTTCTCTACAATCATGTTCTTCTAACAACCGGTATCAGAGCGAAAGGTAACATGCAGGAAAAGAGGGTTCCTAGTTCGAGTGGGAGCAATTGGGGAAGATGGAAAGTTTAGGGTCAAGAAATTTAACAGCCAAAACTACCAATTATGGAAGATCCAGATGGAATATTATTTATATTAGAAGGATATATTCCTACCATTGGGTGGAATAGAAAAGAATTTGATGGCTATGAAGGACAAAGAATGGGAGTGTCTTGATAGAAAGGAACTATGAATGATACGAATGAGCCTGGTAGCATCAGTGGATTTCAATATTTCAAAATAAAATACAATGAAGGAGTTGATGGATGCAATGGCTAAACTGCATGAAAAACCCTCAATGTTAAATAAGGTATTTCTAATGAAAAGATTATTTAATATGAAGATGCCAGACGGTGGGTCTGTTGTAGATCATTTAAATAAATTTAATACAGTTACTAATCATCTAAGTTATGTAAAAGTGGACTTTGATGATGAGGCCAGGGATCTTCTAATATTGTGTTTGTTACCAGAAATATAGAACGACTTGGTCATGGTTGTAAGTAACTTTGTCTCTGGTTCAAACACTCTTAAATTTAATGATGTTGTTGGTGTTATCCTTAGCAAAGAAATGTGACGGAAAAGCACAAGTGAGACATCAGGTAATGCGTTAAACATGGAGAACAAGGAAAGACAAAAGGATAGAGGAAAGGGATAAGGGAATCATGAGAATTATAGGAAGGGAATATCCAAATCCAGACTAGGAAAGATATAGTGTTGGAATTGTGGGAAGAAACGACATCTAAAGAAACACTGCAGAGCTCCAAAGAAACAAAGAGATGGACAACGAGAGAAAAATCAGGAAGCAAATGTAACAGGTGATGTGTTACAATATTTTTTTATTCTTTCTATAGATAATATTTTTGAGTCTTGGTTAGTAAATTCAGGAGCCTCATTTTATGCCAAACCCCTTACAAAAAAAATTCTAGATTATGTTCAAGGTGATTTTGGACAGGTTCATTTGGGTGATGATGCACCATGCAAAATTGTTGGAATGGGAAAGGTAAAAATAAAGTAAAGGAATGGAAACCAATGGTTTTTGAAAGAGGTAAGACATGTTTCAGATCTAAGGAAAAATTTAATTTCAACAAGGAAGTTGGAAAGTGAAGGTTCTATATCCATATTTATAGATAAGGTGTGGAAGGTCCCCAAAGGATCACTGGTGATAGAAAAAGGAGAGAAGGTAGGTACATTGTATTTATGTAATGGTAATAATGACTCTTCTATCTCTTTAGATTCTACAGGAGTGGATACAACACAGTGGCATCATAGGCTTGGACACATGAGTGAGAAGGGGATGCAAATACTTCACAAAAGAAATTTTTTGACAGATATTAAAAAAAATTGTTTGGATTTATGTGAGCATTGTGTTTATGGAAAACAGAAGAGAGTTATATTTCTCAGAGTTGGAAAAGAAAAATAAGAGTGAAAGGTTAGATCTTTTTCATACATATGTATGGGGACCAACTCAAGTATCATCTCTTGGTAGATCTCATTATTATGTTACTTTTATTGATGATGCAACTAGAAAAACTTCGGTTTACTTTATTCAACAAAAATCTATTGTTTTTTATACTTTTAATAAATGGAAAGCTTTGGTTGAGAATGAGACAAGAAAAAGGTTGAAGTGTCTCATATCAAAAAATGGATGTGAATATTAAATCAAGGAGTTTGATCATTAATGTCCATACCATGGGATTCATAGAGAGAAAATAGTTCAAGGAACACCACATGAAAATGGTGTGCCAGAAAGAATGAATAGGACAATCATGGAGCGTGCAAGGAGTATGAGAATGAATGATGGGTTTCCCTTATATTTCTAGGAAAATGTTGTAGATAATGTTGTTTACTTTAGAAATAGATTACCTTCAAGCTCTTTGGATGGTGGAATTCCAGAGGAGGCATGGACAGGTATAAAGGTAAAATATTATTTTTTGAATACTTTTGGTTGTGAAGCATTTGTCCATGTTGATAAAGAAAATAAAACAAAGCTTAAGGTAAAATGCAAGAAGTGTACCTTTATTGGATACAATGTTAATGATTTTGGTTATCACTTATGGGATTATGAAAATCACAAAATCGCTAGTAGTAGAGATGTCATATTAAATAAGAAGTTCATATACAAAGATCAATGATCTAGGTGGATATCGATGGCCACCCACCTATTCCACTGGCTGGGAAAAAAAAATCCACCTAAGTAGTTTTTTGACAATTATTTGGGTTCCAAACTTTCGGGGCCATTTTAAGGCCCTAAATGACGTTTTTTGGGGATTTTGGGCCCAGGAGACTAGTAAAGGCACTAGCCTGGGCTAGTATAAAATATTTCTTCTCAATTAGACCTTTCCAATGGTGTATCGAGAGTCCCAAACGAAGATCGTATGCAAAAGTTACGCCCTCAGGAAGTTGTTGTATCAACTACTCCCATAGGGGCCCGCAAACCTTTTGGCTTTTCATCTTCTGGGCTTAGAATTTTGGATTTTCCTTATGTTAAAAATCTCTTTAAAACCTCATCATAAAAATCATCTTCTTTCGAATGCGAGTAGCTGTCACATCTCTTCTCAGAGATAAGATGTCACCATTCTAGCGAGTCTTTCACTCTATATTTTTACAATCTTTGTACATTTCTCTCATTAATACAAAGTGTGTATCATTGTATCTTTGTGTTTATGGTTTCATCTCTGATATATTTATGTTATATTATTGGATATTAAAGATATATTTGTACATTTATTTAGTATATCTCCGCTCTCATTTTGTGACGACAATAATCTGGATCAGCGGTATCAGAGCAGGTTGCTCTTGATCATTTTTCAGTGCATGTCCCCGACGAGGTCTGAGTATAGCAAGTTGGGTCTCGATCTTGTCTCTCTTGAGGAAAATCACTCTTGCACGCCCAATAAACCCTCCATGGAAGAAGAAAATAAAAGCGACAGAGCAGAAGATTCTATCAATATGTTGCTTGAGTAAGCTCTCACGTGACAGAGGGATGAAATGATGAAGAATTTTTCCCATGTGCTTCAGTGCCTATCGATAGAAGCAGGCACATATTCATCAAGAGGCCACTTTGGAAACACCTATCCTTTCAAGGTACAGACTAATTTTGATATTATCATATTTGAAGGTCAGATAGATGTGGATAGCCTAAACAAATGGTTAAATCTGCTAGAAGGTTATTTCTATTTTCACAATTTTTCAAACAGGGAAAATATCACCTTCGCACTCCTTAAGGCTCAACCCCATGTCAAAAATTGGTGGGAAACTTACTGGAAGAAAAGTTCCACAGAGGAATTTGGAATATATGGGGTTGAGTCCACTTGGGATTTTTTTTTGGATGTGGTCAAGGAACAATATTACCCTGTTAGAAACTATGAAGGACAGTACATGATATGGACCATGCTACGTCAAGAGAGGGGCCAAGTAGTGCCAAAGTTCACCAATACCTTCCATACCTTGTGCACCAAGCTAGGTATCAAAGACTCTGAGTGACATTTGGTTCTGAAATACCGTGGGGCTCTACACAAATACATCCAAACTTAAATGTATTTTTTGTACATCTCATCACTCCATGCTTCTTATTGATATGTTGTTAAAATAAAAATAAAAAATTAAGAACAAAAACAAGTGGGAGTTCAGGTCTACAAATATGCAACAACCAAAGTATGGTAAAGACGACCCTAAAAACTGACCTTTAGAAAACTAGTCCAAGCCATAGGAAAAGAAGGGAAACAGAAAGACGAAGGACACTAGGAAATGGCGCGATTTACACAAAATCCCCTAGAACAACACCGATGAATGTCGCTAAAAATATTCATTGGTGGTCGAGATCAAAGACAAGGAGTCGAACCATGATTCAAAATCTGATTCAAAAAATACTGGTAAAAGAAATATCATCGACGCAAACCCCACTGCTACTGTTGTGACTGCATTAATTCAACCAGAAGAACCGGTAGATCCTGAAAAGGAGGGTCACCTTTTTCATTCAAATATGTGGGTGATGGGTACCCCACTACATTTTATTATTGATAGAGGAATCTATAAGAACCTCATCTCAGCAAAGGTCGTCAAACAATGGGGATTTTTGACAAAACCACACCCGCAACCATACAACATCAGGCGACTTTGCCCGAGATGAGATCTCTGTGTTAGCCAACAATTTCGATTGTCATACGATATACAACCCTTCAATGATGAGGTATTATGTGATTTTTCCCCTCTAGATGTATGTGATGTTCTGTTGGGCCAGCCATATATGTGGAAGCGCCATGTTATTTATGAGTCTCAACCCTGTAGTGTCATTATTACTCTGGGGGGGCATCTCTATAGGATACAAGAGGTATTTTTGACTATTGTCCCACCTAAATAGTTCCACAAGCTATTATCCCATACTACAAAATTTATCTTCTTCACAGTTTGTTCAAAATCTTAACAAAAGAACATCGCAACCACTGTAGCCTCTGTCTAAGCACCTTATGTCCAGCAAAAGAAGGTTGAAAATATTGAAGGAAAGTGCAAGGATTCCTTCTATAAAAAGTCATATCAGGTAGCCCCACTGGTTAAAAAGGTCCAACGCTTCCAACAATAGGTTTGTGACAATCTTCAATAAGCTAAGCAACACGAATTCTCTAGCAAGGCAAGCAGCTCACCAAGGTTTAAGTTCAACAAACGCTTCCCTCTCTCCCCTGGAAACTCAACGCAATGGATATCATTGATTCCCAAGGAATAAGGATTGATCCAGGTGCATATAGGTGGCCACCCACCTATTCCACTAGCTTGAAAAACAATTTTCCACCTTAGTAGTATTTCGACAGTTTTTTGGGTTCCAAACTTATGGGGCCGTTTTGAAGCCTTGAACGACATTTTTTGAGGATTTGGGGCCCAAGAAAATACTAAAGGAATTGTCCTAGGCCAATTGAAAATCATTCTTCTCAATTAGACCTTTCCAATGGTGTATCGAGCACCCCAAACAGAAATCGTATGCAAAAGTTACGCCCCCGGGAAGTTGACGTATCAACTACCCCCATCGAGGCTCGCAAACCTTTTGGATTTTCATCTTCCAGGGTTAGGGTTTTGGATTTTCCTTATGTTAAAAATTCCTTTAGAGCCTCATTGTAAGAATCATATTCTTGTGAATACGAGTAGCTGTCCCATCTCTTCTCAGAGATAAGCTGCCACCATTCTAGCGAGTCTTTCACTATGTATTTTTACAGTCTTTGTACATTTCGCTCATTAATAGAAATTGTGTATCAATGTATATATGTGTTTATCATTGCATATTTGATATATTTATGTTATATTATTGGATATCCAATATATATTTGTACATTTATTTATTATATATACTCTCTTATTTTGTGCCGACAATAATCCAGATCAATCAGTTGTAGGGTAAGAAAGAGGAAAAAGAAAAACCAAAATACACAGTGCTTGATGAGATCACTGAAAAAGAAATTCCAAAGGTAACATAAAATAAAAATGTACAATAACAATAGAAACAGGTACCTGAAAATATTGCAAGTGGTGTTAGAATATCTACCAGGTTAAGTAAACCCCCTGAACGATACTCTCCTTCATTGTATTATTTATTGTTGATTGATTCTGGTGAACCATAATGTTATGAAGAGGAAATACAGGTAGACACTAAAAATAAGTGGGAGAAAGGCATGAAAGAGGAAATGGATTCCTTGGTAAATAACCATACTTGGGACTTGCTTCAGTTTCCTACAAGAAAAAGAGCATTGCAGAATAAATGGGTTTACAGGTTGAAGGAAGAAGATGGAGGAAAAATGTGGTACAAGGCTAGACTTGTTGTAAAGGGGTTTGCACAAAATAAAGGTATATATTTTGATGAAATATTTTCTCCTGTTGTTAATATTACTTCAATTAGAACTATTTTAAGTCTTGTGGTAATAGAATATTTGCATCTTGAACAATTAGATGTAAAAACAACTTTTCTCCATGGGGATTTGGAGGAAGAGATTTATATGAAACAACCACAGGTGTATGAGGTCAAAGAAAAGGAAAATTTAGTATGCAGGTTGTAGAAGAGATTTCATGGCCTAAAGCAAGCTCCAAGGAAGTGGTATTTGAAGTTTGATAGGTTTATGACAGAACAAGGTTATAGTAGATGTCATTATGATAACTGTGTTTTTTTTAAAAGGCTAGAAAATGGAAGCTATATTATCTTGATATTGTATGCAGATGACATGCTTATTGTAGGGTCTAATATGCACGATATAAATTTTCTCAAGAAGAAATTATCTAATTCACTTGCGATGAAGGATTTTTGTGTTGCAAAGAAAATCCTTAGTATCAGAATAACAAGATATAGGAAAAATAGCAAATTGACATTATCTCAGGGTGAGTACATAAAGAAGGTGTTGGAGAGGTTTAAAATGCATAATGCAAAACTAGTTAGTAAACCTTTGGCAAACAATTTCAAATTAACTAAGGAAATGTATCCCAAGACATGGGAGGATATAGAATACATGCCCAAGGTCCCTTATTCATCAACAGTTGGCAACTTGATGTATGCGATGGTTTGCACAAGACCAGATATTGCACATGCAGTGGGAGTTGTGAGCAAGTATATATTGAACAATCCAAGTAAAGAACATTGGGATGTAGTAAAGTGGATTCTCGGGTATTTGAGAGGCACTTCTACTCATGCATTATGTTTTGGAGGTTCAAACATTTTTCTATAGGGATATGTTGATTTAGATATGGTAGGTGATAAATATAACAAGAGGAGCACCACAGGGTATGCTTTTACTATAGGTTGAACAATAGTAAGTTGGATTTCAAAACTGCAAAAGGTTGTTTCACTTTCAACAATAGAAGCAGATTATGTTACTTCTATAGAGGCTAGTAAATATATGATTTGGTTACAAAGGTTTATGGAGGAATTGGGAAAGAAGTAGGAGAATAACAGGTTGTACTGTGACATCAAGAGTTCCATTCATCTTGCAAATAACTCATCCTTCCATTCAAATACTAAGCATATACATCTTAGGTACTATTTCATATGATCCATATTGGAAGATGGAAATTTGAAGTTGGAAAAGATACATACTAGCCAGAATCTTGTAGACATGTTAACAAAGGGAGTAACTAGAGAGAAATTGAGTTCCTGCTCAATTTCAATTGGCCTTAAAGCATGAAGGTGAAGGTGAGAAATTTTTCAGGTCCAAGGTGGAGTATATTCCAAAAAGTATAATATTAGTGGAGTTGTTGTGATCAGTATCCAAGTAGGATATTGTTGCTTGTGGAGCCTGATTATCTTCTTGATTCAGAGGCTTGTTTAAGTTGTACTTGGACCCCATTCCCTAGC
>SNQJ01S0066078.1:0-10746 GCA_010110895.2 Picea sitchensis
CAACCATGACAAAACAATAATGAGTCATATTTACATCAAACAATATTGGGTCCATTACCCAAACCTTTTTGCTATGGGGCTTTCTTCAAGGGTTGACATCAATGACAACCAACCTTAATCAACATGATGAAAATGATGTAATGATACTTAATTGACTCATTTTTTTTAATTTATCTCTTCAAGAAAGAAAAATCCCTAACTACTCGAGAAGTTAGAAGATCTGGTTTTATAAAGCAAGAAAAGGATTCATCAAAAGGTTAGAGAATATTTCATTATCGAGAAGGGAGGGGGAAGAGGATCAGAAGAAGAAGGTACATAAATCAATATGTAGAGAAGCTTCTCATCAATGAAAAGATATCTCCATATTCTCCAATATGTTTCTTCTTATACACCATTTTCTCAAAGCGTTATGCTTGAATCTTTGAATTGAGTACAAGGTTGATATTCTTGAGTGTTCCTCTTGTATTCTTAAAAAGACTTTTATTATATGATCATGGAGTATTCACAGCCATGTATATGACTGTCAGATATTTTGTATATTGTTGAATATATTTCATGAAAAAAACTCCACAAAGAATTATTTCGGGGCATGACTTCAATGATGTTTCATATCTTGGGATTTTGAGTCTGACATGTTTGAAATATGCTTATCAAATTCTCTTATGTTATAATTCTTATACTCTTTTAAAATTATTTGAGATGATCAAAAATATTTTCTCCTATTTCTCATGAGAAGATATGGATATATCCACTTTCATATGTGATTAAGAGGGTTGTATATATGATGTTGAGTACAAAGATATTTTGATATTGAGGCCTTCCTTCAATTAGTTTTCTTATTGTAAAGAAACTTATTGTTGCACATAAAAATCAGATCAGGTTATTAAAGAACCATTTAATATATATAAATAAATAAAGATATGGGGTTTGATGTCTAGAATTCTCCCTAATAAAAGATATTCAAGATACATATTTTATTCAAAGAGGAGTACCACCTCTATAAAAATGCAGGGTGATTGATATCCTCATGAGGTTTTTGTTTCAGTCTCAATAGATCTAAACATCAAAAAGTGTACATGAGTACACCATTGATTTCAGAAAAATGGCCATCGTGTTAGGTTCTCCCAAGAACCCAGATGTACTCCTCAAGTACCTAGGGGTTTACATAGTCTTATATGAAAGTTGGTGATGATTTTCAAGAAAAATAAAATGGATGAGGAATGTGTACATGAATAGTATTAGGAAAACATAGACCATAAGAAAGGGCAGTCAAGCGGTTCCAAGAAAAAACAGCACCAGGAAGCTTCCAAGGAGGGGAAGAATAAGTGGAAAGGGGGAAAAGATAAGAGGACAACAACCACTACACATCAGTTCAAATATCCCATCAACCATTACAATCATTGCAGCAATGATGGCCACATTGAGAAAAAGTGTTGGAAACTACATCCAAAGATGAACCCAAAGAACAACAAAAAGGATGGAAAGAAAAAGAACCTTCTAGCCATAGATTCGAGAAATATGGTAGAAATTATATCTGATGTGGATGAAAAACTTGTTTGTACATCTATGTAGTAGGAGGTGAATCTGAGTATCCTTCATCACCAAGAAGAGAAGGAGATGACCAATGTCTCCACATCAAGACACATCAAGAATACCAAGATAGATGCTTTGTTTGAATCTGGTTCACAAGATAATCTCATGGTAGTGGATTTCATCAACAAGCTTGGATTGGAGGTTCACAATCATTATATCCCCTATACATTGGGTTGGGTAAATAAGTATGCATAAATCAAGGTAACAAAGTGGTGCAAGATTAATTTTCTATAAGTGTTGATTTTGTAGATGAAGTAGAATTGGAAGCAGTACCACTGGATGTATGTGGAGTAGTATTTGGAATCCCCTACATATATATAATGGATGCTAAATTCGTGTGGAGATCCAACTAGTACTACCTCATCAAGGATAGTAAATCCTTCATCATCAATGTGCACAAAGGAAAATAAAAAATTTCACTGGTAAGTTCCAATCAAGCTAAGAAATTGATCAGTTCTAGCAATAAATATGTTTTACTTTTCATAAGGGAAATTCGATCTGGTGAAGAGTCATTAAAAGTAAATACATACCTAGAAGGGTGTACTAAGGAGAAGAAAAATGAATTCAAGGAGTTTCTAAAGGCATACATGGGACTATTCCAAGAGCCTGATACCACCTAAGAAAGAAGTGGAGCATGAAATCCAATTATTATGAGACTCCCCCTTGTTGAATATTGGTTTGTATAGATAGTATGTTCTGGAAGTAAGCAAAGTAAAGAATTAGTTGCAAAAACTGTTGGAATAGGGTGTGATTCGACCAAGCACCTCACCTTGTGGGTCACCTATCATAATTGTACCAAAGAAGGATGGGACTTGGAGAATGTGTATTGACTACAGAGCATTCAACAAGATTACACTAAAAAATCAGTACCCTCTGCCCAGGATCAATGATTTGTTAGATTAGTTGCAGAACGCAAAATAGTTCACCAAGTTGGATCCCAAATCAAGATACCACCATATACACGTCAAGGAAGAAGACACTTGGAAGATTGCGTTCAAGATAAGACAAGGTTTGTATGAATGGTTGGCCATGCCATTTGGTTTATGTAATGCACTAGCTACATTTATGATACTGATGAATGATTTTTTGCATCCATATATAGATTCATTTGTTATAGTTTATTTGGATGATATACTAGTTTATAGTGCTACCTAGGAGGATCACATCTCACATCTCATGTAGGTGTTAGAGACTTTGAATAAGCACCACTTGTTGGATAACCTCAAGAAATGTGGGTTTTCTCAGTAGTCTTTGGTGTATTTGGGGTATGTGATCGGGGGAGGGGATATCAATATAGATCCCACAAATATTGATACCATCATGAAATGGCTAGTTCCTACAAATCTCACTAAAGTTTGGAGTTTTGTTGGGGCATCACAATACTTGTGGAAGTTCATAGCTTCATTTTCAGTAATAGCTACACCACTCCATGCCATAACTCCCAGTGTTAGAGTTTTATGTGGGAGAAGAATCAGAAGAAGGCCTTTGATGAGTTGAAAATAAGTGTCAATCAAGCACCAATGCTCGTGCTACTAAACTTGCATAATCCCTTCAGAGTGGATACAAATGCAAGTGGGTATGTTATGGGAATAGTTTTGATGCAAGGAGGAAGGCATATATTCTATCATTCTGAAATATTTCATGGCGTAGTTCTCAACTACCCTACCTATGACAAGGAAATCTATTCCCTAGTGTTGATGTGGGTTAAAATCCCAACATCAACACGAGGGAGAATTTCCCAATGGTATGTTCCAATTAGACCCACTATTATTTGAATAGCATCCTCCACCGATATATGGGCCCAATTTCAACTAACTAAATGAATTTCTCTCTAAAGAGATACTTTTCCATATTAGCTAGGCTAAATCCTAAATGCAAAACTATTCTAATATGATAGTGAAATCCTACATTAAATAGCAATTGTAGTCATATTCTAACAATAGCATAATCAATTACAGGTGTATAATTTAATGTGAAAAACATAACTAGTTCTAATTTTACATAATCAAATCATATTTCATACTTGTTTGCATATATATGTCCATAAGAATTTTTCTGTAATTGAATTCCTAATTCATTTATAATTATTCTCTACAAATGAAAATTGACAAGAATGACAATTTGAAAACACTTGAAGAAAACAATCACCAACAATGCACTATTGAAAAAATGAATCATGAAATTTTTTGCTATTATCCTCCCTCAAAGAAATAGTTCATTTTTGGGAATGCAACAAAAACCAGAGAGCTTTCCTATTCATATTTGAGTCTAATAAATAATTATACAAAACCCAATTTCGTCTCTTCATCCCCTCTCCCTCTTTCCAGGTTACATTAAACTTATTTTATACTTGAAGGTCTTATCACATATTCTTGCAGGGGGGTGCTTTTCCTTTGGATCTGGCCCTTGGGTGACAAAATGTGAAAGAAGGGAGCTTAAAAACCCACAAATGTGTGTCATCCAAAGTCGGGGTGTGTGGTGCTAAGGTGCACACATATCGGAGGGGAGCTAGCGCTTGCTAAGCTCCAGTTCGACAGTTCGAGGACCAGGAGAGTCAGGAGTGGCTCGCATCAGTGCACCCGAAGCCCGAAGTTGCGAAGCACTCGAGATTGGGCCCAAGGTCGCAGCCCAAGGTCATGTGGAAAGGTTGGCTCCCATCGCGAGGAGCCTCGGCCGTCGGATGGAAAGAATGCCCGACCGTTGATCTGAGTAGGGAAATTTCGTCAAATCGGGAGTCGGGGATTCTACTGTCAAGTGATATGAGGATTCCTGAAGGGAAAAATCCCAGAGCGCCTATGGATATGAATGTTGGGTCATGACCCAGGATTGCATGCGGGTAAAGGTGCAGAGTTCACATGAGCTACGCCAGGGGATGAAACGTCGGTGTTGGCCGCAAAAATATGCCACCACATTTTCCAGGTGCCAAGTCGACTCGGCCCTGTCCTGATCCCAATGCAGATAATTAATGAAAGTGGGAGAGGCAATTGAAAACTCATCTCACCACATAAATGGAAAGCCATAAAGGATTGGCAGAGCAGAGCTTGCCTCTAACAGGGGAAGGCATGCGCAGAGGAGACGGCATGCACGGTCTGACCGAGAAGACACAGACGTATGGCATTGGATGAGAAGCTCAAGCACACCTCTGTTGGTAGTGGTGAATATTTTTTGAGTATATAGGAGTCATTTTGATATTTTGTAATGGTCGATGGTTGAGCTAGGCTCCCATATTGTAAAATTTTAATGAAACACTTTGGTTATCTGGTTATGTAATTTGACGTGAGACTTCTTGTTTAATGAAAGTCAACTTCCTTTTCCATCTGGTTTTCCTCTGATACTGAAGTTTCCATGATTGAAGGATTTGCATGGATTTTTATGGTTGTGTTGTGATGTATTTTTTATCGCAGTTATGTTTTAACGCTCTTCAGTTTCCTGAAACTTCGAATCCAAGAGGATCTTGTTTTCTGAGTGTTTCTTCCTTAGGTTGCTGGAAGACCGGATGTCCATAGTAGACCTCTACATTCTCCTCACCATTTATTTCTCCTAATCACCCTTACTACAACTTACTGGTTGAAGTTAATCAAGACCTCACCTTCTTGTGCATGCTGGTCCAGTTTTCTGAGTTAAAACGATATTATCTTGAGTCTGAGCCCATTTGACCTCCTTACAAATTCATTCATTGTGACATATAAATTGATGGGTAATGGGCTTACCTTCGATGAAATTTGGAGGTGACTTCTAGTGTTAACATTTTTGGCATCGTTGTCTGGGAACGAATTGAAGATTTTCCCTTGGGATTGAACGACAAATCTTATTGATTCTGAAGGTGCATCAGAACTCAATACATCAAAGATTGCAATTATGCACATAGTGACTCCATGGTTTTGAATCCACTATTTCAGTAGGGGCTTCCAGAGGCATACCCACACAGCTACCTCAGGCTACACCTGAAACTTACCCAGAGAGGATTATCAAGAAAGGAAAGCTTTCTCGTGAAGGCTTTAGCTGTTGGCCCAGATTGAAAATCTCCTCTGGAAGAACAATAATGACCATATCTATTTTTTTATGATGAACAAAGACCAAACACCTTCAGAATGCATGTCATTCACCTAGAGACTCCATGGTTAAAGGATCGATTGGCTACTCCATTGGTCTGAAATGGAAAAAATTCTGGCTCGAAGGTTTTCTCCTTTTAATTTCTCCTTTGTTCCTAGTTTTCCAAATGTTGTTCCTACTATGGATGAATGGGGTGATTTTTTTCCCATATTTAAAGAGCGTAAAGAGGACAACCCTGCAAAGCATCTCTATGAGTTTCCTGAACTCATGCATCAATGGGAGATACATCATGAGGATGTATTATTAAATATTTTTGTGTTCTCATTAGCAGGAGATGCTCATGAATGGTATCACTCCTTACCCCTTGCTAGCATATCCTCCCTGGAAGAATTTCATGTAGCTTTCAATAAGCATTGTCAAAGGTATTATTCCTCTGAGTTAATTTGTCATAATTGTTGCGAAGAATATAAATACAGTGTTCAAGGTATGATTGTTTCAAATGAAAGTTGTGAGAATGAAAGCTTTGAAGATGAAAGCTATGAAAGATGTGAGGAGGAAGGTTGTGAGGAGGAAGAATATTCCCTGGCTGAGTTGGTGGAGTAGGTAAAAGCACTTTCTGCAGAATTAGAAAAACTGAAGGTAGAACGTGTTTGTTGCTCGTTTGAGGAAAGCGCAAAAGATTTTCCAGTCCTTGAAGAAAATTTTCTTGGCATCCCTACTGATGATGGTAGAGTTGAAGATATCATAGTTGTAGAGGCATTAGTTTCTACCCCCGATGAGCTTGTTGTCTCATATTTAAAGGAAGATTCCATTGTGGAAGAGGATTGTTCTCTTTTTATTCACGAGATTTTCCATGATGTGTTTACATTTGGGATTGAAAAGAAGGATCGAGAGATCATTCCAATTGTGCAACATGAAGGAGTTTTGTGCTCACCCAGCTTTGATGATTATTCAGTTGAAGAGAAGAAGATCCCTATATCACATATTGATAGAATGAGGAGCAACCAACCTATATACGACAGCTATGAATCAAGTTCTGAGCTAGATATGCAGGATTTCCAAGAACATACAGCAGAGCCCTGTCCTCTATTCATTAACAAAAATTATCATGAGGAAATCAGCCATCCTGGGCTTAAAAAAGACACCAAGCAGCAGTTTGAAGAGAAAATCTTTCCCATGGTTCATGTTTATGACGATTATGAATTTGACCCTTGGGAGAGCCATGAAGAGAAAGAGGAGCAGTTGAAGGTGCATTTTATAGCCTTCCTAGATCTTGTCAGCAAGAAACCAGCACTTGGGATTAGTCATCCTACACCAGCTTCTCATCCACCTATTCTTACCAGAGATATTCAGCCATGTGTGAGAAGCTATGGAGCAGATCAGGTTGTTTGTTACAAATTTTCTGGAATTTCCCACTCGTTCTATGAGCCTATCAGTGAGTACATGGAGCTAGATTTCATTCATGCCTTGGAGTCGCCTAGATTTATCTCAACTTCATCCTTTGGAGGAAAGATGAAGGATGTAATCGTTCTTATATCACGGTTGCATCGTTTTCTATCAGTCGCTGACAGAGTAAAATAAATTCCAGTCATGAAGTTACTTGAATGGTTATGGTGGAAGTTTGCTTTCACCTAGCACTGTGTAAAAATTAAATTAGCTTAGGACTATACATAAATAAGCTCCTTGGAGCATGTGTGTTTATTTTCATTTTTACTTGTCAGCCTGTATTCCTCAGCAGGGTGTTTTGAGCTTGACTCCATATCCCAATGTAGAAGGCAACTGGAACTACAAAAGGATTTCTTAGAGACTCATAGGGAGGACTCTATCCACCATGGAGCCTAATGTTATCGCATATTCTTACAGGGGAATGTTTTCCTTCGGACCTGTCCCTTGGGTGAAAACATGTGAAAGAAGGGGGCTTAAAAACCCACAAATGTGTGTCATCCAAAGTCAGGGTTAGTGGTGCTAAGGCGTGCACATATCGGAGGGGAGCTAGCACTCGCTAAGCTCCAGTTCGGGATTCCGAGGATTAGGAGAGTCAAGAGTGGCTCACATCAGTGCACCCGAAGCCCGAAGTCGCGAAGCACTCAAGAGTGGACCCAAGGTCACAGCCCGAGGTCATGTGGAAAGGTTGGTTCCCATCACGAGGAGCCTCAATCGTCGAATGCAAAGAAGGCCCGACCATTGATCTGAGTAGGGAAATTTCATCAAATCGGGAGTCAGGGATTCTGTTGTCAAGTGATATGAGGATTCCCGAAGGGAGAAATCTCGGAGCACCTATGGAGATGAACGGTGGGTCATGACCCAGGATCATATGCGGGTAAAGGTACAGAGTTCATGTGAGCTATGCTAGGGGCTAAAATGTCGGTGTTGGCTGTAGAAAGAGGTCGCCACATTTTCTAGGTTCCAAGTCGACTCGACCCTGTCCTGATCCCAATGTAGACAGTTAATGAAAGTGGGAGAGGCGGTTGAAAACTCGTCTCACCACATAAACAGAAAGCCAGAAAGGACTGGCAGAGCAGAGCTTGCCTCTGACAAGGGAATGCATGTGTAGAGGAGACTTCATGCACAGTCTGACCGAGAAGACACAGACGTATGGCATTGGACGAGAAGCTCAAGCACACCTCTACTGGTAGTGGAGAATCTTTTTTGATTATATAGGATTCATTTTGATATTTTGTAATGGTCGATGGTTGAGCTAGGTTTCCGTATTGTAAAATTTTAATGAAACACTCTAGTTATATGGTTATGTAATTTGACGTGATACTTCTTGTTTAATGCAATTTTGCTTCTTTTTCCATTTGGTTTGCCTATGATACTGAAGTTTCCATGATTGAATTATTCACATGGATTGTTATGGATGTTTTGTGATGTATTTTTTTATCTCAGTTATGTTTTAATGCTCTTCAGTTTCCTGAAACTTCGAATCTAAGAGGATCTTGTTTTCTGAGTTTTTCTCCGTTAGGCTGGTGGAAGACCAAATGTCCATAGAAGACCTCTACATTCTCCTCACTAGTTCTTCCTCCTACTCACCCTTACTACAAATTACTAGTTAGAGATAATCAATACCTCACTTGCTTGTGCATACTGGTCCAATGTTCTGAGTTAAAATGATATTATCCTGAGTCTGCACCCATTTGACCTCCTTATAAATTCATTCATTGTGACATATAAATTGATGGGTATTGGGCTTACCTTTGATGCAATCCGGAGGTGACTTATAGTGCTAACATAAGGTATATTGTTTACCTTCCTAATTATGAGACTTTTTAGTTATTAATGATACAATTTCCCTACTCTTTCAATTCCCATTACATATTGGATTTTTTGAAACATAGAGAAATCATTACATAATATTCCTTCCTACTATGACCTCCTTGGGAAGGTGAGAAAATCTAAATCTTTGGTGGTGAGGAGATTTCCTCTAGAAAATTTGGTCCAAATGATGACCAACTACAGGAAACCATGGTCATTGATTGTGGACCTGACTTGAGGTGATCTAAATATGAAGAAGACTTGTAATCTTGAAAATATTTGCAAGTAAAGTTTATGTGTTAAAAGCAAATGGATCAACTTTGCAACACATCATTAATAGGATTTACTCATTTAAGATGCATCTAAACAACAACATAATCAATGAACATAAGCACATAACACAACAAATGATAAAGGAGTTCACCCCTCTCTTGGGATACATCTTTTGGTCTAGATTCCAATGGATCATTATTATTATTTGCTCAAAGTGCTCAAAAACGTCCTTTACAATGCTCAAAATGACCAACAGACTGCTCCAATGGCTTCAGAGCGTCCAAAAACCCCTAGCTGGGATTTTTCGGCACCTCGTTTGGCCAAAAAACGAAGAAGATAGGCTTCCTGGAAGTCTCCTCTTCAAGCTTGTTGTCTCTGCATCTACAAATTGCACCCTTTTTCATTCAACCTAGCACACACGCTATTTAAAGTGTAAAAACCTGGCACCGAACGCAACTGCGCCAACGGTGCGAACTGTAGGACGGTTATGGGCGCGCCAGCCCCTAACCACCAAGCTCGTGGGCACATGGGTCCATGTGACCCCACACAAATATAAAAAGGGCTAAGTTTAAATCATAACTTCCCCGCGCGCTCCGTGGCAAGGTCACATGCCATAGGTCATGTGACTGGAGTCTTAAACGTAAACCTCGCGCGTTTGAACTGTGGTTATGTGTTAACCCCGGGACTGGGCTCCGTTTATAATACAACTCCCACGCATATGTTATGGTTATGCTCACATGTTAACACAACAGAACCACGGGTCGGGGCTAAGCCCTGTCCCGACCCCCCGCCATAACAAACATTACTTTAATTCAAATACATTAAAACACATATAGTTAACAAGGAACAATGCATAGCCCGTTGGCAGGGCAGACTTTACAAAGGCTTTGAATGGTGGGGGAGGTCCGGGGTTCGAATCCCACAGACTCCATATAATTTTGAACCAATATAATGATGCCATGTGGTGGCCCTTGATTGGGCCACGTGGCATCCAACCACAAACCAAAAACTGCCACGTGTCAAAACATGATTCGCCCAACTATCATCCAATCAAAAACTGCCACATAACCTCTGCCACGTTAGCGTATGGACTCTGCCACGTCAGCCTGTATGGACTGTACGGACTGCACAGTCAGCGTCCCTTTTTTTGCCTGTTTGACGATTCGAACAGATCGCAATATCTCTCACTCCCGATGTTCGTTTGAACTCGAACGAGTTGCGTTGGGTTCGTAACGACGAGGCCTACGCTCTCGTTCGATTTGAAGCGATTCCGAACACTTTGAATTTTTGAGCAAAATTTGATCCCTTGATCACACCTCCCCATTGGGAAGCTTTTGGACCTCCAAAAGACTATTTTCAGTCTATTTGAAGATGAGGGTATAATTCCCTCACCCTTCCAACCTCAATCCACTTTGCTTTTCTTGGATTTGTACCTTTAAGACCAACTCGAAGATACTCCACATTTCCTCGTTTTGAAG
Organism: Picea sitchensis; assembly: GCA_010110895.2. NCBI lineage: Eukaryota > Viridiplantae > Streptophyta > Pinopsida > Pinales > Pinaceae > Picea > Picea sitchensis. The sequence goes on from SNQJ01S0066078.1 coordinate 10,653, forward strand.
TTCGCATTCTCCTGTCAAGGATGGTGTCTTCATGCAGTTCTGTAAGATACTCTGGGGAAAAATCATCTATAGAAGGAATCTGAACATGCTCTCC
>SNQJ01S0066078.1:15272-40439 GCA_010110895.2 Picea sitchensis
GACTTGTAATCTTGAAAATATTTGCAAGTAAAGTTTATGTGTTAAAAGAAAATGGATCAACTTTGCAACAAATCATTAATAGGATTTACTCATTTAAGATGCATCTAAACAACAAAATAATCAATGAACATAAGCACATAACACAACAAATGATAAAGGAGTTCACCCCTCTCTTGGGCTACATCTCCTGGTCTAGCTTCCAATGGATCATTATTATTATTTTCTCAAAGTTCTCAAAAACGTGCTTTACAATGATCAAAATGACCAACCGACTACTCCAATGGCTTCAGAGCGTCCAAAAACCCCTAGTTGGGCTTTTTCGGCACCTCGTTTGGCCAAAAAACGAAGAAGATAGGCTTCCTGGAAGTCTCCTCTTCAAGCTTGTTGTCTCTGCATCTACAAATTGCACCCTTTTTCATTCAACCTAGCACACACACTATTTAAAGCGTAAAAACCCGGCACCGAACGCAACCGCGCCAACGGTGTGAACTGTAGGATGGTTATGGGCACGCCAGCCCCTAACCACCAAGATCGTGAGCACATGGGTCCATGTGACCCCACGCAAATATAAAAAGGGCTAAGTTTAAATCATAACTTCCCTGCGCGCTCCGTGGCAAGGTCACATGCCATAGGTCATGTGACCGGAGGCTTAAACGTAAACCCCACGCGTTTGAACTGTGGTTATGTGTTAACCCTGGGACTGGGCTCCGTTTATAATACAACTCCCGCGCATATGTTATGGTTATGGTCACATGTTAACACAACAGAACCACGGGTCAGGGCTAAGCCCCGACCCGACCCCCCGCCATAACAAACATTACTTTAATTCAAATACATTCAAACGCATATAGTTAACAAGGAACAATGCGTAGCCCGTTGGCAGGGTAGACTTTACAAAGGCTTTGACCGGTGGGGGAGGTCCGGGGTTCGAATCCCACGGACTCCATATAATTTTGAACCAATATAATGATGCCACATGGCGACCCATGATTGGGCCACGTGGCATCCAACCACAAACCAAAAACTGCCACGTGTCGAAACATGATTCGCCCAACTGTCAGCCAATCAAAAACTACCACATAACCTCTACCACGTCAGCGTACGGACTCTGCCACGTCAGCCTGTACGGACTGTACGAACTGCACAGTCAGCGTCCCTTTCTTTGCATGTTTGACGATTCGAACAGATCGCAATATCTCTCGCTCCCGACGTCCGTTTCAACCCGAATAAGTTGTGTTGGGTTCGTAACGACGAGACCCACACTCTCATTCGATTTGAAGCAATTCCGAACACTTTGAATTTTTGAGCAAAATTTGATCCCCTGATCATGAGGGTTTATTGGAACCAGTTGGATGAGAAAGAGACATGGGTCTTCCCTACATCCTTACCCCTTTGTGAACATGAATAGTTATGGACCTATATATTTATGTCGCTTTCATGCAGCAAGGTGACAATTTGGATATTTGTTTTGATCTGGATGAACCTTAGGTTGAGATGTGTATTAATTCCATATCTCCATTTTCATCCTACATTCTTTGAGAATAGGTGCTCTACTTCTTGTGAAAACAAGCAAATTTTGTCACTGGCCCGGCACTGTCGAATCCTGATAGTTCCTCCTGGTGGAAATAGCTAGGAGAATGAGTAAACTACTCTTATTGTCACAGTTATGAAAACTTACAATCTACCCATGTCTTTGCTAAATAATGAAGTCTCCCTTCCCCTTTATTCCTTTTATAATATTTCAAGTGATTCTCGTTAAGGAATGATGGTGATGGGGTAGTGTTATTATCGTTGTCTCACTCAATTATTTCTTGCTTGAAAGGACACCTTCATTATTAATTATTCGGGGTCCATCTGATTTTTTTTAGAGTTGGTGATATGTAATTTCTCTATGATCTATAATCTCTCCCATGCCTTTGGTATATCTACCTTTAATAGTTGTAACCTACGCATATTGGCTATTATGGGATATAGTCATCATTCATCAAGTTCCACATGTGGCAATCAACTTCTTCCCTCTTCATTGATTACCTCATTGATCTTCCATGACCCAAAAAGACACATAGTTATTAGCATGTGTACCAAAATAACTAAATTGATCTATATTTGTCCTCTTCCTATCTGAGATTCCCTATATTGTATTGTACTTATCTCATTCCAAAAGGATTTTATGCATGTGAGATGACAGTTTCGGTGATACGTGTATAATGGTTTTCATGTCACTTATCATCAATAGGTGGATTGACGACATATTTACATGTAAGAAGGTTTTTCGGAACAAGTCTAGGTCTGAGGGAATAGATGTAAGGTTGTGGTACTTTATTTGATGTCGACCAGTAACAACCCATATGTTTTGCAGAGAATTCATTCGGTAAATTTGCAGGTCCTGGGGTTTCAAGGTCACATGATCTTATGCATTAATCCTCTGGTAGGAGAAAACCCGCGAGAGTTCGTGCATATATATTCTTACAAAAAATAAATTACAAGTTGCGAGTTCATGGATAAATATTCAACCATCTTGGAAATATCGAATAGGTTTAATCATGGCATGGTTTCGAGAGGACTTTGCGTCATTTCAAGGGCATATGGTTTGAGGTGTGGAGTTGGAATGAGCTTTAGGGAACGACTAACTTTGTGGTAGATAAATCTGCAAAGATAAGTACTGAAAAAGGATGGGATCCACTATGGTGGGGTCTATAGGGGAAAGTCATAAGCTTTGGGTTTACACGACCCACAAGTTTTCAGTTTTTCAAAGGATTATTGCTTGGATCTCTTTGGTGACTTCTACAAGGTTGTGTGCCCGCAATTAGCAATGATCACATATGTGGCTCGCGAGTCATGGTAGTAACTGCATACATGTTTCATAGTGCTTAAAAAATGGTTTCATCCCCACGGGTGTGAAATAATGCAAATGGTTTTAGGTATCCATGCACATGGTTCCTTTGATCCTGTGAGAAAACTTGTCCATTGTTAATCTGTGCAGTTTTTCTCCTAAAGAAATATTGGTGATCCTACTAATATTCAATCTGCAACATTCATTCCTTTGTCTCCAATCAGTGGCTATTCATTCTTAGTTTTCAAGTTAATGATTCAGGTTATCATCCCCTTCACATCATTTTCAGTGTCTCCTCATCCTGCATAGACAGAGGAAAACATGAGCGCATTTTTCATAAAATTTTCACATGTATTTCAGTCCTTATTTATCCAATCAATTTCATTGAATTATGTTTCATCTATATTGAACCCATGTCGTTGTGATTTATATATCATATCCTTCTCTTTTTTAACCTAGTTAAATATTCACGTCACAACCCTAACCTTTTACTGTTACTTGGATGTATGTTATTGTGGTCATATCGGGTGCAGTGATATTTAGATCGGGTACTCAGGAAAGGATCCATGCGGTCTCACAGCAGAGATCATTTACCTTGTGAAGGTAAGTATATGATTTTTCCTCATAGGAAGGGAATGTGGGTTAATGAAATGTATTCCCTCTCCATCATATTCTGGATATAAAGATTTATTAATAAAAACTCCTCTCCCCATTTTTCTATGAGTTGTTCAGATGATCATAGATTAAGAAGAGAATTTCTATGATTGTTAGGACTGGCCCCATATCTACTTTTCTATTATTCTAGCTGGTGGAAATTGATTGAGAGGAAATCCATCCCACAGTCACCTGGCTCCAGGAGAGATTGAAAATTGGTATGTGGATGGAACAAGATGAGTTTGTCGGGCAGAGAGAAGCAGACGACAAATTGAAGTATTTCAAATTCCAAACTTTGAATCATCGAGTTCAAACATCTTGATAATGAGGAGGTTTCCATTTCTACCAGATTAGATATTTGAAAATAATATATTAGCTTTGAGTTATTCCCACAATTCAGTTAATATGGAATTTTGTATTATGGACAGATCGCAGGTTTTTCTAAGAGATGTCTATTAACCGAGTTGGTTTTAAAAAGAGGTGCATCACCATGAAGACTATGTCACTTGTTCATCCTCGAATATCTAATGGGTGACCTGGTAGTTGATTAGGCTATTGTTGGGGTACCAAAACATGATTCAGTTATATATACGGTTCTAATAGGAGGTCTTTCAACAATCTCTTTGTCGAATGAGGGTAGGATATCAATATTATATTCAGTAGTATAGGGTTCACAACGGGTTCCTCGAGGATTAGTGTTTCCCAATTGCTCACACTTTTATCTAGGTAGGTCAACGAAAGGTAAAGGTAGGATTATAAGTGGGTTAAGAATCCAGATGTAAAATTAATGGGGGGGGGGGGATTTATTTTATCTCACAAAAGACTAAAATAAAATGGGGATTTGTTGTGACCACAACAATTGGTGACACACTAGGACAACTAGTTATCTAGATGTCATTGAATATTTAGGGATTTAAATTTAAATCTGACTATAAAATCAAACCCATAGTATTGTAGTAAGCTCTCTTGTAATTATGGGTACCACATTAATGTTGAATTATCATAAGATATGATATTCTACCAAGAAAATCCATCGACCATATCATTTTCAATGAGCCAGTGAATGAACACAATTTTAAATTAAATAGTCTACTTTTTCTTAGCCCCAACTCAACTGTGGGTGCTGATATTTTTAGTTAGAAGTAGGAATATACAAGTGTTATCCCCATCTCTTTGTTCCCAAAATTTCTTCGCTACCATTGAGCATCCATATCCCCAATGAAGTTACCTCAGTATCATATAAGCATAGCCCTGTTTCTAGTGAGTGTCCATAGCCTTGACAGGTTTACTTATACTTCCCACACCATTTAACAGTTCTTTAAACTTCCCTTTTATTTCATATTATCTTTACCCCTTTTGGATTTGTAAATAATCATTATATATATATATAATTGGGGTGTATGGGAAGTGGGGTGATACGAGAGTTTATTTTCTTTATTGAGTATGTGCCATGAATTTGTTTTGGCCCATGAATCTTGTTGGAAGATATCATAGTACAATTGTTATGTTATTGTGAGGTGAATGGAGCTCATAGAAAAATATGTTTAGATAGCTTTTCATCGTATGGATCATTATATGTGCATACCACAGACACTTGTGTTCTACCACAACTGTGAAGCTCTTTTTTTTACAATTTTGGATTGGGCAAGTAAGATCTTCTCAAATTGAGAAACCCACATAACAATGACTTGTATAAAAAAAATTATCATGTTCAAACAAAGTTTGGAAACTCAAGTATTTAAGGGTATCATATTTTGCAACGGAGGATGTGATGGTAGAAAATATTAATATTGGCAATAACCTTTAGCAATGCAAGTCATCATAAGAGCAATTGGGTGAGAAGGACTTCTTGGTTATATTGAAAATGTATGGTTACATGCAAAAAATATGAAATCAATCCACATATGTTAACAAAGGGATATATGAATTGATCTAGATGATTTTTATCTGATGGTGATGCATCTAGGAAATGTATGCATAGGGTCTGGATGTTGACAACTTTTTCCTAGTTAGGTTACTCTAAAAATAGGTTTTCCTTTACCTATCACAAGAGCATTGGTGAATTCAAGGATGATTTTGAATGAGGATATGAAGGGTGCGGGATAAAAATATGGAATATTAATTCCTTCATTTGTTTGTTGAAAGGGGCATTCATAAGGTACTGGATGAGGAAGAAAACAATATTAGTATTTGAAAACTTAATGTCTTGTTCCCCCTTCTTGTTCATATGATATGAATCATGAAATGAATGATATTCTTCCCTTACCATTCAATTTCTTGACCTATTTTAGTTGAGGATTAGGATCTTCTTTGAAAACAAAAGAATGATCAGTGATTTTATAGGTCTCGAAGGTTGGACCTTGATTTGGTCAGTTTTAGGGTACTCAATTTTTTTGTCAAAATTGTTTATGAGCTAATATCAATAATCCCTTTTGAAATGTATATCAAGCATTCAAAAAAAAAAATTAAACAAATACTTCCCTGAGTTCTCCATAACTTTAGGTGCATGAGGAACAAGAAAAATCTTCAGCGGTTGATTGTTTTTCCTATTGTCCTACACAACTGAAGAGATGATCAAAGAAGAGTTAAATATTGTTAGTGTGATTGAACTTATGTTGTTAGCATGAATGAACAATATGATCCTTCATATAAGGATAGGGCATCACGTCCTAATTGTGAAACATGAATTGATTTCCCACCAATATATCTCCCTTGATGGGAGCATTAAAGTTGCAATAGGGAACTCCTAAGTGTAGATCATAGATTATTTCTTTAGTATGATAACAGAGAGATATGATGATAAGGGAAGTGATTATAAATTTGAGTGATCATGAAGGAATGGTTTCATACAAGGGTGATGATGGATCAAGATTAATATTTGGGTTCACCCTTGGGAGAGTAATTTAAAATAGATTTTACTAAGAGGTGAACCAACTCAAGATTAAGAGGATCAGTTTATGCTTATCATTTGAGTAGAATTCTATTCCCAGTTGATTCGAATAAAATTTACTATGACTTTGTCTTCAACTGAGGGATTATATGAATAATAATTAAATTTTCTGGTTGAAATGATTTCAAATTCCTTTCAGGTATGTAACTATTTAATGACAGTGCTTAACCTGTTCGATTGTGCGACCAGGGGAAAGTGGCTTTAAAATATTTAACAATTTCACTTACCAACGATTGTAGTAAAATTTATATGAAGTAGGATCATTGTTACCTTAGAAACATTTAACAAGGTTGTGATTGTAGGTAACAAGGATGAATGGTGTTCAAAATAAGAGAAACATGGATGGTCCAGTGAATGAGAAAAACCAGTTTTTGTATGATTAATTTAGAGAAAATGAATGGATCAACAATAAAAATTGACCAATTTTGGGTATGTCGAGTCTATGGAGAGAAGAATAAGAGTGGGTATTTAGAATGAACGTGAAGAACTCTTTCTGTCATGAGAATATTGTAATAGAGATTGTAAGTCTTTAAACATTTTCTTCAAAACTCATAAAAGGGATTACAAATTATTTAGAAATCAATCCCCCTTCTAGTAGATTGCAGGGATTTGGTTGTGAACGGGTTAATTGTGAGTGACCAGGTATCTTAGTAAGAGGAACGATTGAGTGCCTCCTCCCTTATCATAGATTCATTTTTTCAAAGGGGAGGATGGAGGAACTGTTATTGTTTTGTCTTGTTCATTTCCTTGTTCAGGTGAAAACTCATAGCAATCCTCTTATTTAAAAATTAAAATATATGACGGTACTCTACCCAAAAGAGAACAGTAATAGATGAAGTTCCATTATGTACAAAGAGAAAGAGAATAATTTTATAGCTAAACTTATTGTAAACTTTTGAAAGTATAAAAGAAATAACTACCTAAAACAAACAAACTAGTCTAATATACCCTACTCCTATCCTATGTTAACCAAGCACAGGATTGGATAAACGTATAATTCCAGTGCATCCATCCAAGAAGCCTCAAACCTAAAATTTCATATTCACTGATAATTAGCAGAAAGTGGAGTGTTACCAAATAGCATATAAAAAAACACTACATCATGGAGAGTTTTACCAAAGATATTATAATCATTTTTCATGGGAACATAAGGTGAGAAAGGATCATGTAACCAAACACCAATTCCATCGATATGCATGGAAAAAGTATCATAGGTCTGGTGTGAGAGACAACAACATAGTGACTGAGGATTTTACCTGAAGTTTCCCCACAGAGTATCGAATGACATAATGAGAAACACAATATTGCTATTATTTCTAGGAAACACATCAAAATAATAAGGTTCCAAAATATCCGCAGGTCTAAACTGAAGGGCCTATTAATCTTGGTGTGATATCTTATACATAGAATTCAATTTATTAACAAAACTAGTATTCCACAATCCTTCAAGGTCCCCTTTAAGCATGGTGTGAAATCCATCATAAAAATCATTGGAATGTATCTCTTCATGGACAACATTCATAAAACTTAGTTCATGCCATGGTAAAGGAAGACGGTGCAAAATTTTAGCCTTCTCAAGGGAAGAAAAGATACATTCCATTCTATTTGCATATATGCCCCATGTCGACCCATAAGAATCTAGCTTCGTAGGGGTTAAAATAACATAGTCACAAACTAGTCCAAGCATAAACACATCACCATAAGATTTAGGATGGGTGACTAGGTAATTCAGGAAGGTAGAAGGTTTGAGCATGTTTCTAGAGGCAGCATGTTATTGGAATACAAGATATTTTCATGGAAATATGCTGATGAAAGGTTGAATCGCAATTCATTGACATTTGAATGGTGAAAAACATGGTGGTCGAGATCCTCCCTGCAAACCATTTCTTTCTGCTTAGGGTAAGTCAAAGGTTACACCTCAGAAAGTGCAATGTGTGGAATGTTGGTTCCATATTTCCAAGTTATCTAGTTGGTGATGTTGTCTCGCTTCTCAAGAGGATGTAAGAAATCATTAAGGACATACTCATAGTCAGGATATTTAGGAAGTTTAGAACAAATTCTCATTTGTGAGAAGTGAGTGTATAACTCAAAAATCCAGGAGACACCTTCATGTTCAATGTTAATTAGGGTAATTACAGTAACAGCATCAAAAGGGTTATGCATGAGATAAATTAACTTCACCATAGACTTACTCAAAAAAGAAGTGATATTGCGGAGTTCTACATTTATTATTATATCATGATGTCTACATGTAAGATGTTTTCTACTTCACACCGATGATATTTGTTAATAGGCGAAGGAACTAAGTTATCATTAGGGTTAATAAAACAAGGGGAGTCAAGGATGATCCTAGATGGACAGGGATAATAAAAAACCATGATATAATGAGATACATTAGGTGTTTCTTAGGTGAAATATTGGGACAAAATTTCAGTTTAACCAACGGGAGTATCAAAGTTGGACTCCACCTACTCTGTTACTAAAGGTGGTAGATAATCTACATAATCATAACAATTTCTTTTAGGTTCTTTCATATCTTCCCCTTCCTCCTCTTGCAATGTCAAAGATGAATAAGAATAATGAGAACCTGACATAAACATCGATGTAACAGAAAGATTCTCATTATATGATGCACCTACTTCTCCCACGCCATCTTCATGGGAATTCAAAGAAGACTAGTCTTCGGTATGATATTCTTCTTCAGTATCGGGGAGAAATGAAGGTATGGAGAAGTGAGAGGATGCATAGAATTCCTTTGGAAAATTTTGATATTTAAAATAAAAGTCCCCCAAGGTGAAGAAAGGTTTAAATGTTTGTTCTTCAACCATGTCAGAAGTATCCTTATCTCTGGTATGCATGGTGGTGTTAGGATATGGTTCAATTCTAACTTCTACTGGTCAACTTTACTCATAAGAAAGGGAAAATAAATGCGGGAGAAAATAATCCACAAGAGGGATGTCTTATAGATGATGCTTATATATAATGCATTTAAATATCAAGGAAAAATCATTCAAGATTCGTCTGGTTTCTTCCTCAGGTTGTGTAACTCATCACACAATTCTGTGTAATTATAGTTTGTAAAGGCATCTAGAAAATCATATGCAAATTATTCCCATGTATGGATGGAAGCGGTTGGAAAGGTCTCACACCATCCTTTTACTCGACCTTTAAATTAAGGGTAAACAACCTGCAGATGACACCCTCATGGAGAATATTGTAAGAATAACAATTCAAACAAAACTGAACAATATGTTCTGAGGCAGACGTTTGTCCCTCACCATCAAATTTAACTCATGACAAGAAATCTATCAACTTTCTAGGAGTGTTGGGAGGTATAAGACCATAAATGCATCTCCATAAAGGGATTTGGGAAGGAGCCATGGATAATAATTAATAAAAATTAAAACAAGAGAGTACAAGATCTCAACTTGTCTTTTTCCCTCCTTTTAGCACCATTTTGTTGATGCCGGGAAAAATCCCAACATCGCAGGTCCCAATTAGACCCACTTTCATTTGATTAGAAACCTCCACCAGTGTATGGGCCCGATTGATGCTAACTAATTGAATTTCTCTTCGGAGATAGACTTGTCCATCTTAGCTAGGATAAATCTTAAATGTAGAACTATTCTAATATGATAGTGAAATCCAAAATTAAAGAGAAGTTGCATTCATATTCTAACAGTAGCACAATCAATTACATGTGTATAATTTAATGTGCAAAATAGAAATAGTTATAATTTTAGAGAATCAAATCATATTGCATACATGTTTGCATATAGATGTCCATAATCATGTTCCTAGACTTTAATTCATAATTAATTTATGATTATTCTCTACAAATTACAATTAACAAGAATGAAAAATTGAAAACACTTGCAGAAAACAATCACCAACAGTGCACTATTGAAAAATAATCATGAAGTTTCTTACTATTATCCTCCCTCAAAGAAATAGTTTGTTTTTCAGGAATACAACAAAAAGTAGAGAGATTTATTGTCTGTCTTTTAGTCTGATAAAGAACTATACAACACCAAATTTTATCTCTTCAGTCCCTCTCCCTCTTTCCAGGTTACATTGAACTTCTTTTATACATGAAGGTGGACTATTGACCTTCCTAATTACGAGAATTTTCAGTTACCAATGCTACAGCTTCCCTACTCTTCCAATTCCCATTACATCTTGGATTTTTTGAAACATACATAAATCATTACATAGTATTCCTTCCTATTATAACCTCCTTGAGAAGGTGAGAAACTCTAAATATTTGGTGATGAAGGACTTTCCCCCTGAAAATTTGGTTCAAATGTTGAACAACTACAGGAAAACCCGTTCAATTATCACAGACCTAACTTGAGGGTTCAAGGGAACCAGTTGGCTGATAAGGAGACACAGGCCTTCCCTCCAACCTTACCCCTTTGCGAAAACAAATAATTGTTGACCTTTATTTTCCCATGTATTTCCTGCAGCAAGGTCACAACTTGGCTATTCATTTTGATCAAGATGGACCTTAGGTTGAATTGTATATTACTACCATTTCTCCATTTTCATCTCACGTTCTCTGAGAACGTTTTCTCTACTGCTTGTGAAAACAAGTGAAGTTCCTTGTTGGCCCAATGTTGTCGAATCTTGATAGTTCCTCCTAGTGGAAATATTCAGAAGAACGAGTGAAATAATCCTACTATTATGGCTATAAAAACTCACAATCTACCCATCTCTTTTCCAAACAATGAAGTCTCCCTTCCCCTTGCTTACTTTATAATATTTCTTATGATTCTTGTTGAGGCATGATGGTGAGACAAGAGTGTTAATATCGTTGTCCCACTCGGTTATTTCCTGCTTGAAAGGACACCTCTGTTATTAATTATTCGGGGTCCGTATGATTTTTTTGAGAGCTGGTGTTGGCACAGGGTCAGACCCAACATTCAATGCTACAATAGCACACCAAAAAAACCCTAACTACTAGCCCTTTCGGCAACACCTGCGAAGTAGATGAAGTCTCACCCAAGGTAGAGGCAGGGGTGGTTGCAGGACTCAGATGTCTGCAACCTTAGCTGGGACACAGATCTGTGATTCTAACACTTAACAGAGCACTCAGTAGTTAACATTCATGAATATCCAATCCTAGTTACAACACAGTTAAACCTTAATTACAGAGTATCACGGTATTCATTTAGATCTAAGGTACTCAAGCACTAAGCATACGTACATAATTCAAATCTAAGATCCATCCATATTATTAAGCACTAAGCAACAATAGATCTATCTATCATTCATCTATATTAAAGCACTAAGCAATTAAACACATAAACACATCAATACATCGCACAAAGCATATCAACACAGCATGTACGTGGTTCACCCCCACCCTGGGGTTACGTCCACCAACTCTTCTCTTCTTTATTATCTTTGGTCAATCTTCTTACAGGTACATAGCATCCAACTTCTACTCCGCAGAAGACAGGATATCTGCACGCACTCCGCCAGATCCTCCTTCTTCTAGCTAGGGTACATCACAAAGCCTTCACACAGTCTCTTACACTTACTTGCACTAGCCTTGCAATCCTCACACAGTATGCACAAAGAACTTAGAACTCTTGATCACATATATCCAGCTCTATCACTTAGCACATCGGCCTAGTAGGTCTCTTTCCGGTCTCTCTCTTACATTTCCTAGCTACTTATTTATACATTACAAAATATGCCTAAACATGGGTAAACCCATGGGTCGACATCCCATACCCATTACATAATCCTGAATCCCAAAAAGGGCCCTAAAAGGGGTCAAGATCCTGTGATCTCCGCTTTGTCTTGCACTCCGCCTTCAACAGCGTGTCGAAGTCCCAAAATAGGTCAAACATGACATAGGATCCTCAAAACTTGGTCAAGGGCCAATAGGCCCCCAACACTCACCTGTGACTCATCCCGAGTCACACTAATATGACTAGTTCTGCTTCAAAATCCTCGAGCTTGGCTCGATCTACTTCGACTTGTTGTTGTGCCATGGCCACTTGTTCAACGAACTCTTGTATGAGTGCTTCATTGACAAGTCCCTCTAGGCGTTGTTCAGTTGCAGTGATGACTTGCTCCAGTTCCGCTCCTCAACCTTCGATCTCTGTGAACAGTTAGTAAGCCTCATCTTGTACTAGTTGGAGCCTCTGAGTTACTTCCATAACTCTACTTTGAATAGTGTGGACCTGCTATTGGGCAATGCGCTTCTCTTAGGATTGCTTCATTCTTTCCCCAACTGACAGGGGATTCAACTGCACCTATATTGTATTTGCTTGCTTCTTCGCTTCCCGTAGTTGTGAGTCCAGTGCCTTCAATTATGGATTATCAGTGAGTCACTCATATGTCTGGGCACTGCGATCACTCAGTTTCTTGCATTCCATGGCAAGGACTTTGATTCTTTCAACTGTGTTGCGAGCAGTTTCTTCTCTTTGATCCCTTACATCCTGCAGGGTTTCGGGTACAGTGCAGAGCTCTAAGTCTTTTATTCGTTGTTTTAGTTGTTGGATAGCTCCTGCGAGCTGCTCTACTTGATGCATGACTCGGTCTTCTACCTGCGGTTTTAATCCTATCACAAAGTGTGGGGATCTGTTGACTGCTTCTTTTACTTCGAGTTGCTCTGCGAGGAACTGTTCTTTTTCTTGTTGCATTTAGGATTTCTCTTCTTCAAAATTTGCTTGGAGAGCAACCTTCTCCTGTTCTGCAACTCTGCATTGTTCTACGATTATTCCTTTCACTTGCTTCAGGGCCTGGGTGTCTTCTTATGTTTCTTCTTGAGTGTGACGAAGGTGAGCTTTGATCGCATTAGCTAGTCGGCAGAGTTGGGTTGGCTCATCTCCCAACTCTGGTTCTCCTGATGGCGTAGGCACAGTGGACACTGCGTGGCTGGACTGAAGGGCATGTTGTACCCCTTGGAATTCAAACTTAATTATGTCATACATTTCCTCCTGCTTATCTTCTTGTTTCTCCACAATTTCCAGTGAAGCATCGTTTAGGGATGCTATGATGAAGTCAAAATCATTGGTAGTGAGCACAGTCTTCATCTCGGTCACGGTGGCTTTCGATTTCTTCCGGGAAGAAGGTTTCGGGGGGGAAACCTTCCTCTTCTTCAGTAGATCAACCTCATCTCTTGGAGGTGTTACTTCGTATGCTTTCTGTTTATCTCATTTTCCATTTATTTCTTCTACTTCATCATCACCCCCTTGATCAACTGATAATGAAGCAATATTTCCTGAGGCACTGCTTAAATCTTGGACCTCTTCGGTCTTCTTCATTATGTTGGGTCTAGGTGTATCATGTTCTCTGTGCGTGGTTTCTAGGATGTCAGGGTCAGACATCTCTGCAGGGTTTTCTGGAATAAAGAGGTCTTCCGACCAGTCCTTATTGATCTCCTCAAGGTCCTCTTTTGTGAGTTTGTAGTATGATTGAAGATACTCCTTATGTTCGTCGGCTCGCGCTATAAGGTAGATGAAGTTTTGATTTGTGCAGAACTTCATCAGGGGTTGGAACCTCTGTAGGGTGTTCGGAGTCATGCGAGGTTCAACTTCGATGGCTCTCTTCAGCTGAAGGTAATAAGTGTGAAAAACAATGTTCGACTGCCACTATTTGTTCATATCACTCGAGTACCAGAGTGTGGTGAACTTCACAGCAAGAGGCTCGAACGGTTCAATATCTAGGAAGGTCACACCTTCCGACATCTCCCAGGAAACAAAGGCGATGAGGATTAGGAGCCAACTAAAGTGAAACTCGTATCCCTGATCCTATGCTTCGCGACAATCTAGTTCCAGTTGATTAACTAGGCACTTTTCCCATTTCATCTGTAGACCTTCCATGCACTTCCCTGCGAGGTCAACGATAAAGCCTATGACCTACGTAGGTTTGTTCTTCCGTACTAACTTTCCGTCTATTAACTGGCAAGCTAGGCGCATTGCATCATTATGGATGGAGGCTACCTTGTAGCCTCACGTCTCCTTTTCAACATCATCGTATGTATCCTTGATCTTTTGTGCTAGTGCGTGATATGTGGTTTTTCCTGGATAGAATTCCTGTGGGTCAGGTCCTTGTATACTTATTCCTGTGATCCTATGGATCAACGTCGGATCGAATGTGATACGACGGTCTAGCCATAAGTAGTCGCCATGGTAACATGAAAGCAATAACTTGACATAGGCGTTGACTTCCCGATGCCTTCCAAAGTGTGGGATTTTCATTACGTTTAACAGGGTGGACTACGCGAGGTTCATCATCCATGGTTGGGGGATTATCTTTGAGTTTTTCCCCTTCATCCTGGTCAGGTATTTATACTGGGTGAGCATACTATAGTTCTTGCAATCTTTGAGGTTGAAGTCACTGACCTTCAACGCTGCGATCTTGTCCTGTTGCGCTCGAATTGCGCGTATCCCCTTTGGAAGGTACGTAGTAACCATGGAGTACTCGAAGTATCTTGGCACACTATCTCGACTCACCGCGTTGGCCAGAGGCGGGATGTAGTCGAGAAATATGGTTGGGATCAGCTTTGCATTGGCTAGGTCATCTCTGTGTTTGGTTCTCTTTTCCGCTGATGGTCGAGATGGTCTGGCTCCGCGAGTAGTCGACAGAGAGGCTTGCACTCCTCTCGTCGATGACGCTTATACACCCAAAGACATCACTCTTTCATACATGACTCTCTCATTCATGAGGTCAATGAGTACTTCCTTCACAGACTCTTCGAGTGCGCTAAGTTCTTCGAACATACACACTTGTGGTTGGATATCTCAGGTTCGAAGAGTAACTTCTCAGTGCAACAGGATAGATGGAAATAACGCAATGATCAATGTGAAAAATCAACTATTTTGCGGGCTTAGATAGTCACGATTGGAAAAAAATTTCTTGTTGCGTGGTGCAACAGGATAAACAGATAACTTAGCAGTGGATCTCTTGCAACGATTGAAAAGCCTTCATTAACTTAGTTCTGTCCGTTATGGCACAGTCCCAATGGTCTAGTGGTGAACTTTCTAACCATAAATGCCTTTCTACCTGTTCAGGCCATCGGTCTAACGGTTATACTACTTCTAACGGCTATATTGATTCGCCATGGTGAAGTACCATGTGACGTAGTTCTGATATCCTGATGAAGTTCCAATTTTGCAAATTTTCCTTCTGCGAAGTTCCCTCGGGAACCTTCTGTAACTTTTTTATCTTAGCTCTCTTATTACTTAGTTTTGTAGCCTTCTTTCCAGTGAGCTCCGTCTCGAAATTCCTTTTTCCATTTTGATTCTTGTCTTCTTTTGGCAAAGCAACTTCACGTTGTTGAGATTCTTTCCTAGAAATCAGGGGTAATACTTCATCTCTATCTGGAATAGGTACTTCAGTCTTCTGTAGGTCTTCTAGTGTTCTTCCCACTTCGACATTCAAGTCTCTGGTTTTAAGTAGCTTTTCTCGGTTCTCCTGTTCTTCAATCAAGTGTGTGATCCTCCTAGTCATGAAATCTTTCAACTCTTTCTTCTTTTGTTCTAAGACTTCTTCTTCTTTCCTTTTGGCCTGATCTCCTCCAATACAAGGTTTTCCTAGTAACATAGCAAATGGAGTGTTGTTCCCAATAAATTTAACAACTTTAAATTCTTCCTCTATCAAAGTTCCATGAGCACTCATAGATATCTGGGTAAGTCTTCCACATAGGGTTATCATCTTTCCTCTGAATAATCATATTCCTCCCAATGAAGGAATCATAGTAGGCTCCCATAAAAGTTCCCAAGTTCTTTCTATCATGATATTCACCTGTGTTTCCTCATCCAGAACAGAGTCAACGTCGAAGTCTCCTAATCTTGTTTCAATGCACTCTTTTTCTTTGAAGATCTTTGATAAGATGATATGTCGGTGGTCATTCAAGGTTTCTTTCATCTGTAGCAATACTTTTTCTGATTCTTTTTGTGGTTCTGCCATAATCTCATGGGGTTCTTCCATAATCTCAGTTGCTTGACCTTTCTCGTGGTATCCTTGTATCATATTCATCTTTTCAACCTTAGCAATCATTCTAGGGAAATCCAATACCTCATGGTCCATAGCTTTACAACAGAGGCAACTAAGTCTTCTACCAGGGCATTCCTTAGCCATATGTCCCGGTCTTCTGCAACTGTAACAAAGGGTTAATCCTCTCTTTCTCTTAAATGATCCCCAACCTTTCTTGTACTACGCACTAGGATCATGGTAGCTAACCTGCAAAAAAATGTTCCTAGGATCCTGCATCCATTTGTTAGTCCAAACATTCTCTCTATGCATAGGTATAACATATATTTCGCTATTTGTATCAGATCTACTCATATCAAATCTTCTTTCTTCTATCAATGCCCTAGTTTTCAAGCTAGGACAAATCTTATCAAACATACCTAGATTAATACTTTAGAAACAAAAATTTCCACTACTCTTATCTTCAGCAGAGCAAAAATCTTCCAAGCCTAAAACTTTTCATGATTATTACCTCTATCAGAGCACAAAGCGTTCAGATCTTACCTCTTTTCTTCAGATCAAACTTCTTTTCTTAACACAGAGCTTCACAGATTGAGTAGAATACTGCGCACTAGAGCGACAGATCTACACACAAAGCTTTCACAATTTTAGGTCAGATCTTCACAGAAAGCTTCTTCTTCCTCAGTTCCCAGCAATCACAGTTTCAGGTCCCGATAATGGAACCATTTGTTGGCATAGGGGCAAACCCAGGGTTTAACGCTACAACAACGCACCAACAAAACCCTAACTACCGGCCCTTTCGGCAACACCTGCAAAGCCAATGAAGTCTCACCCAAGGTAGAGGAAGGGGTGGTTGCAGGACTCAGATGTCTACAACCTTAGCTAGGACACAGATCTTTGATTCTAACACTTAATAGAGTACTCAACAGTTAACATTCATCAATATCCAGTCCTAGTTACAACGCAGTTAAACCTTAATTACAGAGTATCACATTATTCATTCAGATCTAAGGTACTCAAGCACTAATCATACGTACATAAGTTAGATCTAACATCCATCCATATTATTAAGCACTAAGCATCAATAGATCTATCTATCATTCATCTATATTAAATCACTAAGCAAGTAAACACATAAACACATCAATACATCGGACAAAGCATAGCAACACAACATGTAAGTGGTTCACCCTCACCCTCGGGTTATGTCCACCAACTCTTCTCTTCTTTATTATCTTTGGTCAAGCTTCTTACAGGCACATAGCATCCAAGTTCTACTCTGCAGAAGAAAGGAGATCTGCATGCACTCCACCAGATCCTCCTTCTTCTAGCTAGGGTACAACACAAAGCCTTCACACAGTCTCTTACAATTACTTGCACTTGCCTTGCAAGCCTCACACAATATGCACAAAGAACTTACAACTCTTGATCACATAGATCCATCTCTAGCACTTAGCACACCGACCTACTAGGTCTCTTTCCGGTCTCTCTCTTACATTGCCTAGATACTTATTTATAAATTACAAAATAGGCCTAAACATGGGTAAACCCATGGGCCGACATCCCATGCCCATTACATAATCCCGAATCCAAAAAAGGGCCCTAAACGGGGCCGATATCTAGCGATCTCCACTTCATCTTGCACTCTGCCTTTGACAGCCTGTCGAAGTCCCAAAATAGGTCAAACATGACCAAGGATCCTCAAAACTTGGTCAAGGGCCAACAGCTGGTGATCTATAATTTCTCTTTGATTTGTAATCTCTCACATTCCTTTGGTATATCTACCTTTAATTCCTATAACCTGTGTGTCTCATGTGCCCTGAGATATAGTCATTTTTCATCAAGTTATGTGCATGGAAATAAACTTCTTCCCTCTTCGTTGCTTACCTCATTGATCTTTCAAGACCTAAAAAGCCACAAACAATTATTAGCATTCATAACACAATAGCTAAATTGATATAGATTTGTCCTTTGTCTATACAGGATTTTGTGTATTGTGTTGTACTTCTTTCATTCCACGGGGATTTTATGTGTGTTTACATGGAAATTCATAATATTTGGGTTTACATGGCTTGCAGGTTTGCGAGTTTTCAAAAGATTATTGCTTGGATCTCTTTGGTGACTTCCGCAAGGTTGTGTGCCTGCAATCAGCAACGGTCACGTCCGCAGGTCACAGATCGCAGTAATAAGTGCATTATATGTTTCATAGAATTTAAAAAATGGTTGCATCCCCATGGGTGCAAACCAATGCAAATGGATTGAGGTATCCCTATGCATGGTTCCTCTAATCCCGTGGGAAAACTTGTCCACTATTAATTTGCACAGTTATTCTCCTGAAAAATTATTGGTGATCCTATTGATATTTGATCCGTGGAGTTCTCTCCTTCGTCACCTGTCAACGGTTATTCATTCTTAGTATGAAAGTGAATGACCAAGTTTATCATCCCCTTCACATAATTCTGAGTGTCTCCTCATCCTGCATAGATAGAGGAAACCATGAGTGCATATTTCATAAAATTTCCACATGTCTTTCAATCCTTATTTATCCAATCAATTTGAATGAATTATGTTTCATCCATACTGAACCCACATCATTATGATATCCATAGCATATCCTTCTCCTTGGTTAACCTGGTTAGGTATACAACATTGTGGGAGAAGATGGACACTAAGCTCAAGAGGTATACAACATTCCATCCACAGACAGATGGGTAGAAGGAAGTAGTCAACGAGACTTTGGTGCATCTTTTGAGGGGTTACAATCAAAATCATCTAAATACCTAGGATGAAAATCTATATACAACACTCTTATAAAAGTGTAGTCCACACTTCTACTGGTAAGTCACCTTTTCAAACTTGCTTTGGATATTTTCCACCTTCACCCTTAGATGTTGCATATGTACAATAAGGAGGAGTGAGGAAGGGCCTCACAAAAGATGTGTTATGTATTAAAAGTAGAAAAAAATGTTGATAAGATCAAGAAGATGCATTTGCAAGTATGAGAGATGTTAAAGAATTCACAAGAAAAATACAAGATTAGAAATGACCAACATAGAACAAAGAGAACATTTAGAGTGGGAGACAAAGTATGGTTACAACTGAATAAGGAAAGACTATAGGGTCCTGGTAAGAAGATCAGGGTTCTTTGGTATGGTACTTTTGAGGTATTGGAAAAGGTGGGAGATAATTCCTACAGACTCAGTCTACCCCCATACATGTACATTTACTCAGTAGTGAAGGTGGAGAATTTCAAACTCTATGATCCCTCCATGTTGGATCAAAAGGAGGAGCACGTCCTACCTTTCATAGAGGATTTAGTACCAGATTCTAATGCAGAGCTGGAAGAGAATATAGTTTTGTAGAATTAGTCCAGAACTATAAGACAGGGGTAGCATGACCTTGGGCAGGTTGGGTTGAAAGGACAACTTCCAGGTAAAGAAAAGTGGTACTCTAGGTAGAAGGTAGAGGGAAAATGTCCTCACCTCATTCAATAAATATTTTGGGGACCAAAATCCTCCCTAAATGGGGAGGTATGATCCAGATTGGATCATTATATTATTTTTCATCTATCTCGATTCTTTATGAGTGGAAACATTAAAGGAATCAACTTGCAAGACCATTTTGGCAGCTAGTCCAAATTTGGAAATTTGGGTCCAAAAAAACATCTGAAATCTTTTGAAGCCATTTTGAGGCATCAAACGACATTTTCTTATTGTCCAAAACATACTATAGATAAATAGTAAATAATACACACACCAAGACCTATTCAATGGTGCAAGAATAGCCTTAATCAGAGTTTGTATGTGAAATTTATGCCTCTTGTAAGTTGACCTACCATATTGATCAACATGGTGCGAGTGGATGCCAAGTCATCCCCCATTACTTAAACGTATGGGGATATCCATGTGGTGTATTTTATAGAACACTCTATAAGGTCCAAACCTGGTCACTAATTGAGGGTTGAGGAAGTCAATACCCTAACCCTAGATGGCCATCGAGCTATGTTAAATATCGGGTCGCTAGGAGGAGAAGGGGTTCCATTCTATGTTATTGTATTTTGTTCCATATAAGAGAAGAACAACTGGGAGTGGTAAATTAGAGAGCATAATAGAGGAGGTTAATTTTTTGTAGCATCCTAATAGGACACAGGTCTCAGGTAACTCCATAGAGAGTGACTTCTCCTTTGTACTTTCATTATTTCCATACCAGAGAAAAGAGAGCAGAGTAGCCTCACCTTCTGGTTAGGTTTTCTCCCGAAAGGGCTTCCCAAAGAAAATCTTTGTGTTATTTTATGGTTGGTATGTGATTTTATTTTATTGTTCTCCATTTTCTGCATTTTATCGATTTCATGTATAAGCAGAAAATTAGTAACTAAAGATTTTGGAATCTAAAGGAATGTAACCTTCATAGTGTAGATTTCAGTTTTATTTATCATATATGTTGTGATGAACTATCCCGATGGAATATCCACGACAGTTTACAGATCATAGGGTCTAAATACTTAAAAATCCTAGGTGTGATTTCCTTTCTTCTAGGATATCTAACTCAAGATCCAAATGAACTTGGATCAAACCCTAAGATCTAAAGATTTATAACCCCTAGGTATTAAAACTAGCTAAAGACTTTAACCTAGGGGGATAAAGACTTATAATCCCTAGATTAGGTCTTTAAATGCTTCAAAAACTTAGATGAATGAAATAGGGAGGGAGCTAAGAACTTATAATCCCTCCTAGGGTTTCAACGAGAACAAGGTAACATGGAACAAATTACAACATAACATTCACTACAATATACCATGAATGTTTAAACTTGGCAAAGAAGACTTACTCAACCAAGTCGCAATGCACGAGGAAACCCTAGCTTAAGATCATCCACCAACAATAAGACAAAGCATCCACAAAGATATTCACTCCAAAAGTGTGCACTAGTTATCCATAGTGAAAAAGAGAAGAGAGATAAAATAGTAGTGGTAGAACCATGGACACTAATGCAAACAACGAATATTATTTTTCAAATAAAGAAATCATCAAACTCTAGCACAGTGAACATAAATCCTACTTCCGTTGTTTTGATGTTCCCCCTGCTTTTGATGTTGAAGGTGATAATAATGAAAGGATTGGTTTTGTTACAGTGATACAAACAAGGAAAACCACAGTGGGTAGTCACACTGAGCACAGAACGGGTCATGGTGAGGTAACCAATGAGTGCACTGGTTTGGTAAATGAAGAGGTAAAATCAAACTTTGGAAGTGAAGGGATCATGATGATCTTTACAAGCTATGAAACGCATAATAAAACATACAATTGTAGCCTTTGGAACCTAGAAAGGATGGTAGAATGCATTATCCCTGCACCAAAATTCCATCCTTCCCATGAAACACTTAGGCAAACTTCGACATATGTGAAATGGATTTTTGATACCTCATTTTTTTTAGTGGTGATCAAACACAGGGGGAAAGGACATTGCACATTAGAGGTTTTGAGGTGGTTGCACTGGATTACTAGTTTCTCTTTAACATGTTGAAGGAATAATAAGATTTTGGGATTCTCAAGTGCCCCCAAGTTGGAGCCAGATGTTACCTACCTTTGTCAAGGAAAAATTTGTGCAGGCCTTGGATGAGTTTTGGTCTAAGGGGAACACCATTTTCTCAAACGAGGTCTTCACTATAAGGTAATAACTATACACAATTCACCACGAGGGAGGATTATTTCATTTAGGAAGGATTGCAGCAAAATTGCCTTCATGCAAGCTAGCCATGAGAGATTACAAGGTTAGTTCTGAAAACAATGGCCTCACTAAGTCAAATGTATCTCATGGGGACGTCTCAACTGAGTACCATGAAATGAATTGGGAGAGTATTGAGGTTGTTGTTGACCATAAAGTATACACAACAAAGATTGTCTTAGATCTGTTGCACTTTGTTGCTCCAAAATTTATGCAACGAGGAGATGCCCATTTTTCTTATGGCATTGTTGACAATTTGGATGATCCAAATTACAAGCATTACAAATATTGGTCTAATCCTCTGAAGACAAAACTGCCAAAGGCCCCATATATTGAAATATACTCTATGTATGGTGTTGGAATTCCTACATAAAGTCCTTATGTTTATAAATTGTCCCCTTCTGCTAACACATACTACATACCATTCCAAATTGACACTTCAGTAGATGGTGGGGGAAGCACACAATAACCTTCCCTCTCAATTATGCAGGATTGCACTTGAGTTTTCAGACTTTAGCTCAATAAGTGTGAATTTGTGCGATAACGGGGACTTATTATGAATTGGCATTAGGATCGATGCTTTGATATTACTTGATAATTGGTGCGTTGAGAGTAGCGAGGTGTTGTACAGCCAAGTATGGGGGAGTGATGTTAGATTATATAACGTTACATTAAAATAATAATAATAAAGTCGGTTTAATTAAAAAAAAAAAAAACTACATACGTACATATTTAGATAACAACACATTAAGAAATTTGATCCCTCTAGGTGCTTGATAAATCCATGTTTAAGATGGATCTACCCTAGTATAGAGGAAAAAAATACACTCTAGATTCAAATATAAATATGATGTGTAAAACTTATAAACCTAAATTAATTAAAAATAAGTAAAACCATTTAAAATAAAATTTTCTAATTACTTGAAAAAATTGAGTATATATATAATTAATGATTAATAAATATCTATAGTACATTTAAAATATATATATATATATATTTATTAAAAAAACATAAATTATTATTCTAATATAAAATAACATATAATAATATGAAAATCAACTTTGGTATATCTTAATTTTTATAATTTTATAAAAAAATTATATATATAGAGATATATTAATAAACTTCAATATATCTCAATTTTCAAATTTTTACAATTTTATAATTAAAAATTATAGTAAGTATGAATGGATTAAAAAAAACTAACCTAATAACCATTTAATTTAATATTTGAAATGGTATTATCTTATTTTATCAATGAAAACATAACCTTACCTACCACCCCTTTTAACTACTAACTACATCCTCTTAAATATTTTATGTTATTGTTAAGGGCTCCACAAAATTATATATGTCAACGATTTATCCCCTTTCTTTCCAACGCCATGTGCGTGGGTTTACCAGTGTGGGCGAGTGACTATGATGTGCGGGTGAGTGACTATGATGTGCAGGGTAAGCCTATGCCTTCACCTAGACTATGATGTGCAAACATGTCTAAGTTCCTTTCTTGATTGCAATGGTATATTATTATATATAATTGCAATTTATTGATGGTACTTATCATGTCTAAGTTCTTTTCTTGGTATATATAATAATATACCATTACAATCAAGAAAGGAACTTAGACATGTTAAGTATATAATCAAGAAAAAAGACGTTAAATATTATCAATAAAATAAATTCTCGAAAAAGATATCAAATTGATAGATGAAATTTCTCTGCTCAACAATTTTACTAATAAAATTTATGAAAATATATATACCTTCTATATATATAATTTAGTGTAATTTAAATTTAGAATTATCATTTTAATATTTTAATTTATATATTAAATAAAATATTAAAATAATAATTATAAATTTAAATTATATCAAATATAAGAAAATATATAAGTATGATTGTAATTTTAAAATTAAATTGTTATTAATAATATTTTTGTTTATTAAAAAATATCAAACAATAATTAATAAAAAAAAAAATAATAATAAAAATATATAATATTAAAAAATAAATTATATTAATTAAAATAAATTAATAAAAAATAAAAATATATATTATGAATTAAAGTAAATATAATTTTTTAAGATGGAAAAAAACATGTAAAGGAACGTAATAATCAAGAATAATTTCCTTAATTTGACTATAGTAATATCCACCGTACCATGTAATTGAGACTCTCACTTTATCTTTTTAAGATGACTTTTTGTTCTTTTAAATGTATATATGATATTCGTTTGATGTAGTTAAATTGGTCCTAACTTGTACTAACAAGATTTTTTATAGCCTTAGTATTGAATAATTGCAATGCCTATTAATTAAAAATATTTATATAAAAGGTAATTGTTAGGATAGTCACCACTATCACTTTAGTAATTTATAATCTTTACTTTATGTTGGTTTTCTTTTAGTTCAAAGGGTATTCCTATAGGATTAGTGAGACCAAGCAATGAGATATTAGGTGAAGTGAGAGTAGCCTTAGCAAAATAGAGTTTTAGAATGTTTAGGGTTTTAAAATAGGTGATGGAAGGAAGTAGAGATACCCTTGATTGTTCTTTGAGTGAAATATTGTCATTATACATTGGGTCATGTAGATATGCCGCAACATTGGTGGACGGGTGTTGATTATGATATGTGATTGCCTCATCTTTCTTAGGAAAAACAAAAATATTGTCTTGTGTAGTGTTTTTATCAACTTCTCGAGTTATGTCACAATTTCCATGGATCGTTTCTTCAAAGGCATCAAAATTAGGGCGATATGGTGCATTTCCTTCCAAGTGCAGTGAATCATGTAGGTAAGGTGCATAATTTGTAGCAGGTTATTTTTTGTCTTCTTCAACAATGTTGTCAGTAACATTGTATTCATGATGACCATAGGCCATAAGGTGAAAACATCCCTCTACTTGTATTTGACAAATAAATCTGGCCTCATCCCTACCACAATCATTACTCTCATCAAAATATAGTGTAAGGGTTATATCATTGTTTTGCTCAAATTCGAAATGCAACCCTGGGTTGCTAAATATATTGCCTTTAGTTCTTTTTTCTTCCTGGATA
>SNQJ01S0066078.1:40449-56563 GCA_010110895.2 Picea sitchensis
GCAAAGTACGCTTATATCTCCCAGAATTTATTTTATTGATGGTACTTAACATGTCTAAGTTCTTTTCTTGTATATAATAATATACCATTACAATCAAGAAAGGAACTTAGACATGTTAAGTATATAATCAAGAAAAAAGACGTTAAATATTATCAATAAAATAAATTCTCGAAAAAGATATATAATAATATACCATTACAATCAAGAAAGGAACTTAGACATGTTAAGTATATAATCAAGAAAAAAGAAGTTAAATATTATCAATAAAATAAATTCTCGAAAAAGATATATAATAATATACCATTACAATCAAGAAAGGAACTTAGACATATTAAGTATATAATCAAGAAAAAAGACGTTAAATATTATCAATAAAATAAATTTTCGAAAAAGATATATAATAATATACCATTACAATCAAGAAAGGAACTTAGACATGTTAAGTATATAATCAAGAAAGGAACTTAGACATGTTAAGTATATAATCAAGAAAAAAGACGTTAAATATTATCAATAAAATAAATTCTCCAAAAAAATATTAAATTGATAGATGAAATTTCTTTGCTCAACAATTTTACTAATAAAATTTATGAAAATATATATACCTTCTATATATATAATTTAGTGTAATTTAAATTTAGAATTATCATTTTATTATTTTGGTTTATATATAAAATAAAATATTAAAATAATAATTATAAATTTAAATTATATCAAATATAAGAAAATATATATAGATATGATTGTGATTTTAAAATTAAATTGTTATTATTAATATTTTTATTTATTAAAAAATATGAAACAATAATTAATAATAAAAAAATAAATTAATAAAAATATATAATATTAAAAAATAAATTATATTAATTAAAATAAATTAATAAAAAATAAAAATATATATTATGAATTAAAGTAAATATAATTTTTTAAGATGAAAAAAAACATGTAAAGGAACGTAATAATCAAGAATAATTTCCTTAATTTGACTATAGTAATATCCACCGTACCATGTAATTGAGACTCTCACTTTATCTTTTTAAGATTAAGATGACTTTTTGTTCTTTTAAATGTATATATGATATTAGTTTGATGTAGTTAAATTGGTCCTAACTTGTACTAACAAGATTTTTTATAGCCTTAGTATTGAATAATTGCAATGCCTATTAATTAAAAATATTTATATAAGAGGTAATTGTTAGGATGGTCGCTACTATCACTTTAGTAATCTATAATCTTAACTTTATTTTTAAATGTATATATGATATTAGTTTGATGTAGTTAAATTGGTCCAAACTTGTACTAACAAGATTTTTTATAGCCTTAGTATTGAATAATTGCAATGCTTATTAATTAAAAATATTTATATAATAGGTAATTGTTAGGAAGGTCGCTACTATCACTTTAGTAATCTATAATTTTTACTTTATGTTAGTTTTCTTTTAGTTGAAAGGGTATTCCTAGTAGGATTACTTAGATCAAGCAATGAGATATTAGGTGAAGTGAGAGTAGCCTTAGTAAAATAGAGTTTTAGAATTTTTAGGGTTTTAAAATAGGTGATGGAAGGAAGTAGAGATACCCTTGATTGTTCTTTGAGTGAAATACTGTCATTATACATTGGGTCATGTAGATATGCCGCAACATTGGTGGTCGGGTGTTGATTATGATATGTGATTGCCTCATATTTCTTAGGAAAAACAAAAATATTGTCTTGTGCAGTGTTTTCATCAACTTCTCGAGTTATGTCACAATTTCCATGGATCGTTTCTTCAAAGGCATCAAAATTAGGGCGATATGGTGCATTTCCTTCCAAGTGCAGTGAATCATGTAGGTAAGGTGCATAATTTGTAGTAGGTTATTTTTTGTCTTCTTCAACAATGTTGTCAGTAACATTGTATTCATGATGACCATAGGCCATAAGGAGAAACCATCCCTCTACTTGTATTTGGAAAATAAATCTAGCCTCATCCCTACCACAATCATTACTCTCATCAAAATATAGTGTAAGGGTTATATCATTGTTTTGCTCAAATTCGAAATGCAACCCTGGGTTGCTAAATATATTGCCTTTAGTTCTTTTTTCTTCCTGGATAGAATCAGAGTGATCACAACCTCCTTCGATCTCAGGATATTGTTCAAACTTCATGATCTTAGCCTCTAGGGAATTGTTTCTTTCTTTGTCTAGGGTTGACTAATCATCTTGGGTATCAAAAATAGACTTATTCTCTTCCCCATGGAGCAAGTTCTTCCAACAAGTTGCAAGATGGGTAGTAGAACATTCATTTGTGCTAAAGATAGGTTGGTTATTATGCAAAGCATCAAGTCTTTTATCCCTAATTATCCTTCGACCTCAAACATGTTCTTATGCCCATCATCTTTACTTGATATTTCTCTACAATATGAAATACATACTTCTTTTTGGGAAGAGATCGGTCCTAGTGTAGAGATGGGAGAGCTCATATGTTGTTTACATGCTTCAATGTTAGAGTTTGCAATCTAGAATTGTGCATTTTTTGAATATGGGGCATCTTATTTTGGGTCACCCCATTATTCCTTTGCTATGTCAAGTTCTAGCAGCTCCTTGGATAGGATGATGGGATGATTGTTGTCTTTATGAGGTTTCATTTGCATTTTCATTGGAATACTTCATTTATATAGCAATAACTAGTGAATCTATTGTCGCATACCTTTCAACCATTTTGTTGAAAAATATGTATTTTGTATTGCTTTGATAGGCTTGCGAAGCGTCATCAAATATTTTTCTCCTTTCCATGCAAAGTTTGAACAAAAAATGCCTATTGTAAAACTCTTCAAGCAACAATCCACAACAATGAAATCTGGAAAAAAATATGATGAAACCTAAAATTGAAGACACTCGCCTTGAACAACCTGATCCAAAATGGATCATTATATAATTTTTCATCTATCTTGGTGCTTTAGGGGTGGAAAAATGAGAGGAATTGGCTTGCAAGGCCCATTTTAGTGTTAGGTCCCAATTTGTGAATTTGGGGTCTTGATCCTTCCTGAGCCATTTTGAGGCATCAATCAACATTTTTTACGGTCAAATTCTTGTGACCATATTGCATAGCCCCTCAAGATTGTTCTACACACTAAGACCTTTCCAATGGTGCGAAAATCACCTTAATAGGAGCTCATACAGGAAAGCTATGCCTCCTACAAGTTGACCACCATGGTACAAGTGGATGCCATGTCAACCCCTCATTACTCACACATGTGGGGCTAGCCGCGTATGGAATTTCAATAATATTCTAGAAGGCCTAATATCTTATCACTAATTGAGTGTTGAGGATGCAAAAACCCTATTCCTAGATGACTATTGGGCTATGTTAAATACTAGGCCACAAGGAAGAGAGGGGGTTCCATTCTTTAGCATTGTACTTGTTTTGTAATGGAGCATAACATTTAGGAATAAGATTTTGAGAGCATAACAAAGGAGGTAGGAGATTATGTAACAACCATTCAAGTCATAGTGTCAAAGGAAACTCCATTAGTGAGTTCCCCTTTCATTGTATGTGCATTTCATAACTGAAGAAAAGAGACCAGAGCATAGGCATCACCTTCTAGTTGGGTTTTCTCTTGTATCGAGTTTCCCATGATACAACTTGTGTTCAATTTTGTGGATGGTTTGTTTATTGGCTTTGTTCTCTCATTCTTGTATTTCAGTTATTTTCAAAAATCTGAGCAATAAGCTAGTAATAATTAATCTGGGATCTAAGGAAATAAATTGCATAATCTAATATTTTAGAATACTACAAGATATGTTGTGATGAACTGTTCTAGTGGAATATCCATGGTAGTTTACAGATCACAAGATTTATCAAACCATTCCACTGCAATTCCTCTTTTTGTATAGGAAAACAATTTCATCATAATATCCTAATGAATAGTATTTAGGTTTTCCATAAATTTCATGAAGTCCCAAACATGCTAAGTAGACATGTGAGGTTTTCCAATGAAAATCGAGACTTTCTCAAGCAATTCCAAGGGAGGAGCCCAATTTGGATACCTATAGATTTCTGAGAAATATAAAGGTACCCATGTAACATCCATATTTTACTTGAAGTCTTCAATATGAGAAATCAAATTTTGAAAGTACAATGCATACCTTGTACCAATTTTAAATATGGAGTCACCAAGATGATTTTTCTTAAAATATCTTTCAAAACTAATGGATGTGCTCACCTCTACACCCAACAATCGTCTTCAAATATGTAAGGAAAAAAAATTGTGTCCCTTCATGGAGTCACCATGCGAGAAAAGATATTCAATACAACACTCTCATAAATGTGTGATGAAGCATAATCTTCATATTTTTCAGGTGAATGGAATTTGTTCCCAACAATAGTGTTAAAAATGTTACCTCCCAAATTGTACTTAATCATAAAATACCTAATCCAGAAATTATAGCTAAGGGGAAATTCTTCAAATGGTCACCACTATCACCTTAGTAACTTACCTCCTCACTTCAACTTGCCTCTCCTCCAACTTGTTGGTTGTGGAGCCTGATTATCTTCCTAATTCAGAGGTCTTTTGTTTTCAGCCATGTTTATACCCCATGAAGTATTTAAACCCCAGAAGTATGTACACTATACCACGTGGGGGAGTGCAGAAGGGGGTTACCCCCTCTGCGAGGTCTGGGGGCAAGCGGGGTTCAGGGGTGAAGCCCCCGAAGGAAAAATTGTCGTGTAAATGTATATTGTAATTTCATTGTAAATCTGGACTATCCATTATAAGGTCACAGATCTAACAGTAGAAATTATGTTTGGGTTTTTCACCCTCGAAGGAAACCCTATATTATGAGGGAAATGTATTGCGGCTATGCATTATGGCGAATATTGTATTCTGAGATAGGAGACTGTGAGAGAAAGAAGTGGAAGTTACAGTAGGTTTTTTGTAGGTTCTATCCGTTCATTTGCTGGATAATAATAAAGGAAGGACTTGGCAATTTCTCTGGTGGACGTAGCCCACACTGGGTGAACCACGTATATCTGTGTCTCTATTGTATTGTGTATCTTTTGTATTTTATTTCTGCATTTGTTTTATTTTATTGCTCCACGATCCTGTTTTTCTAACACAGTTCAAGAGGGATATTCCTAGTAGGATTACTAAGACCAAGCAATGAGGCACATGGTGAAGTGAGAATAGCCTTAGAAAAATAGAGTTTTAGGGTTTTTAGGGTTTTAAAATAGGCGATGGAAGGAAGTAGAGATCAATGCCAAATCCAATAAGGGAAATGGAGTCAAGGTGAATCAAAGAGGCTTATGGAGTCAAGAATAACCCTTTTAAAAATTAATCTATTTCATTCAAGGATTAGGAATAAGAGACTAGAACCAAGAGGAAGAATAATCCCTCATCTAATCAAGATTAAAAATAGAGATCAAGGCCCAACAAGAAGGGATCCTTAGGGGTAAACACTCACCAACAAGATCAACTATGACTTGACAATCTTACTTAATACTTCTTTCTAGGGTTCCAATATGGATAGACAAATCAAAGCACCAAATAATTACCAAACCAACAAAGGAATAAGGAGAGGGATTACCCTAGAACATCTTCCCTCTAATGGTATAAAAATGTCTTCAATGGATCAATCTAATTATCTTGTAGAATACATGATCATTTTACAATTAATCTTTACTCACCAAACAAGAACCAAGATAGAGAAGCTCCAAGAATTGACACCAACATCCATAAATAATAATGTTGTACACCACCATATGCTTCAATAAAGATATGTCAATTAAGCTCCAAGGAGTGGAAGCTCCAAAAATCTAACCATGAGTGATAATGAGGAAGGATGCCTCTTTATATAGTGTTGGTAAAATTCCTTTACAATAAAATAACAATATCTAATGTGATATCTTTATATCTATACTATGTGGGGATAAAATATGATTTTCCTCCAACTATCTATTCAAAATACATAAAAACAAATGGGGTAGTCAAGCCACATGTACAATAATCTAAGTCAAATAACCCCAAAAGAGAGGGATGCCTCCATCAATGAGGGGAAAAGGTGAGAAAAATGTGCATTGTCTATCCTCTAAAGGCCTCCAAAGAGGCATATCCTCAACAAGCTCCTCAAAATATGTGAGCAAACCCTCCTAGGTCTCCTCCAAGGTGCATGTATGGGCCTCCAAGGTGAAACATCCCTACAAATCATGGGTAAAGTCCTTCAAGAGTTGGTGGCCCCTCCAAATCATCTCCAAAGACCATGTGTGATGTCTCCAAGGTGGAATCCTATCCCTTAAATCATGTCAATCAAACCCTCAATTCATGGGAGATCCAAATAGGTCCACACGTGCCAAAAAGAACCACCAATGCAATCTCCAAGGTGGAGGTACCCTCAAATTAAGTGACACATGCCTCAAAATGTGAAAACAAGGTGAGAGATGCAAACTATAGGATGTGTCATGGCATGAGAAGTCCTAGTACATGAATAATAACTCAAAATTATTTTGAGAAATTCCTTGGGAACCATAAATTTCCTCGAGATGTGTGAAAATGCCTTGGGAACTATGAAGATTCCCAAAAAGCAGGATGAATCCAAATGCCCTAGAGGAATCGTACCACATCATTTGATCCATCATCATTCCATCTAACCCTCTAGCTCGTCATAATCCATGAAACCAAGTAAGTACCCCAACTATCCAAGGCTCATAAAATCACAAGGGGTAGTGAAGAAATTCATTAGCATTACCCTATGAAAAACAAGGGGTAAAAAAGTTGATAGTGACTTTTGATTTTAAAGCATCATAGAGTCCTTGTTCAATTTCCAGAACATGATGATGCCTTCCAAAATTTGTGTTTACATGTTTTCTTCTTTGCTCCATGACTTGAACCACAATCACTATTGCATTTGGGCTAATAATTTGATGTGAAATAAATGTTTAAAATGTTGAAAAAATATCAAACTTGAATGTTATTAATGTCAAACTATTGTTGATCTTGTGATGTCACATATTGGACGTTTTGAAGTTAACTACATGTCAAAAAATTGATAGTAACTACATCAATTTGTTTTTTTAATTTAATGCCCATTATGTGTTGGTTAACCAACATTAGTTTAGAATTAGATCAAGGTTTGTAACATTGAATACATTTTGAAAAATCAATAGTAACCATGTCAAAAAAATTCATTTCATACCCATTATTCATTGGTTAACCAATACTTCTTCTACATTAGATGAACATTCCACATGTTCATGCAACATGGAATTTCATATTTTCAGAAGCATTGAAGAAGCCTTATAAGTTGAATATTTGATGTCTAGTAAATGTGAATAGTGAACCTTTAGTGTGCATCAAACAAATGTTGAAAAATTGACATGTAATTGCACTAAACATCAAATAAACGTCCAAACTAATGCTACTCTTTTTTGAATTAAAAAAATATATTTAGAGCAAGGTCATCATCTTTGAATAGTGAAATGTAGTATATGTAAGACTAGTAGTATTCTTTATGTAAATATTGTTTTCATAAAAAAAAAATTAGACAACAAATATTGATCTAAGAAGATATAAGAAAATATATATCCTTTAAAACCCCTAATCCCTAATATCTACAACTAGCGATTTTGATGTGTGAAGCTTCGGTGAAACTTGCACAGAGAACCTAGCTAGTATAAACTCACACAAAACTTGCAAGAGAGAGAGAGAGAGAGAGATTGTAATGAATTGTATTAACCACTATTCCACACTCAAAGAGTGAATACTTTACAACATGTATATTCTACATGAGTAACTAATGCGTTGTAGTAGTGATCTAGAGAGATCTGGACAATAATGAATTGTATTAACCACCATTCCACACTCAAAGAGTGAATAATTTACAATAGATATAGGCTAAGTGAGTAACTAATGTTCTATAGTAGCAATCTAGAGAGATTTGGACACTCACTCACATAAACCAGAGTGAATTTCCACCTAGTCTTAGTTAATTGGCCATGCAGTAATCAGTTAATTGAATCACGCGAGTGAAGTGGATAGAAACTCATGCATTCACATGTGTAGCACTCTCCTAGCCTCATGCATGTGATATGCACCATCCTAGTGATAAAACCAAGGTTGTCATGCATGACTCTACTCCACTAGTCTAACTTAAGTGTAACCAAGTCAAGACAAACTATTCTAACTAAAGTGTAACTGAGACCAGAGAGAGTAATGAATTGTATTAACACTATTCCACACTCAAAGAGTGACATTTTACAACATGTATATTCTACATGAGTAACTAATGCTATTGTAGAGACTGAGAGATCTCGGATAACAATGAATTGTGGTATTAACTACCATTCCACACTCAAAGAGGAATAATTTACAATAGATATAGGCTAAGTGAGTAACTAATGTTCCATAGTAAAATTAGAGATTTGACACTCCACTCACATAAACCAGAGAATTTCTAATTAACTTTAAAGAATGGCCAAGGCAAGACCAAGAATGAAACTAATGCATGAGTGAAGTAGGATAGAAACTCATGCATTCCACATGTGTAGTACCTCCCTAGCTCCCATGCATGCAGGAGTGCACCATCCTAGTGATAAACCAAGGCACCAAGCTGCATACTCTACTCCACTAGTCTAACTTAAGTGTAACCAAGTCAAGACAAACTATTCTAACTAAAGTGTAACTGAGACCAAACTAAAGAGGATATAGTGCCATATTTTAGTGGGGAATATTCTCATCTATGGATGAGTTCTCCTCATAGAAAGTGATTCCCAGAGCACAAAAATAAAACAAAGGAAATAAAAATGTAAGATACACAATACAATAGAGACATAGATATACATGGTTCAATCCAAGAAGCATGCCCAATTTAGGGGTCATAGTAAGGTCTCATTTATTGCTATCCAACAAATAAGGGGATACAAACTACAACACACCAAGCAGAATCCTTTCTCTTTCTTTCTCTCTCATATTCTCACTCTACTCAATATAATATTCTCATCTATGATCCATAGTTCCACACATTTCCCTTGATAAAAGGGGCTCTTCTAGGAAAAACCTCTAACATAACTTCTACTGTCACATCTATGACCTTTATATAATGAATGGGTCCAAATTTAATATGAAATTGCCAATATACATTTACAACATAATTTTTTCCCTTCGGGCTACTGAATCTCTCTGTGCACTCCCTCTATGGAGGAGGTACATTATTTGAGGTGTAAAGCCTATGAGGTATAAACATGGCTGAAACAAAGACCAATGAATCAGGAAGATAAACGATCTCCAAACTAACAATTTCCCACTTGGAGACTCATCTCAATAACTCCACCACCGATGTATATGTTGGACTATGATCCTTCTGGACCTAGAAAATTTCTATCTTCACCTTCATGCTTGAGACTAACCAAATCCAAGTAGAACTCAAAGCCCCCTGTTTACTCCCTTTGTTAGCATGTCTCTAGTATTTTAGCTAGTGTGTATCTTTTTCCAACTTCAAATGTCCATCTTCCAAGATCGATCATATGAAATGGTACCTAACAGGTTGTATATTCTTAGTCTTCAAATGGAAAGAGGATTTATTTGCAAGATGACGATTAATCTCTCACCTGCCACAAATAACCTCACTATCATCCTCCTTCTTCTTTCCTAATTCCTCAATAAACCTCTATAATCAAATCCATTTTACTAGCCTCTATACCAATAACATACTATGCTTCCGTTGTTGAACATGCAACAACCTTTTGCAGCTTCATAAAATCCAACTTATTGTTCCACCTATAGTAAAAACCACAGAGTATGTTTTTACTCTGTGGTGATCATCCTGCTATCTTTATCACTTGTTATATATGAATCAACATATCCCCTGTAGAAACAAATGGACTCCAACCTCCAAACATCATAATGCATGAGTAGCAATACCTCAAATACTCAGAATCTACTTCTATCATCTCAATGTTCTTTTACATGGATTTCTTTGTTCAGTATACCTGCCACAACTCCCACTCCATGTGCAATATTCCTAGTCTTGTGCAACCACTATTGCATCAAGTTGCTAATTGTTGATGAATAAAGGACTCTAGACATGTATTCCTATAGTATCCTCTCTTGTCTTGGGACACATTTCATTAATTTGAATGGTCGACAAAGGTGTACTAACCAGTTTTTCATTCTTCATTCTAAACTTCTCCAACTCCTTCTCTCTGTACTCACCCTAAGATAATGTCAATTTGCTATTTTTCCAAATTTCTCTTTTTATTTCATAATGGATTTTTCTTTGGAAAAGACTCCCAAACCTTCATTTAAAGAATTGTTTTAATTTCTTTATGAGCACATTTATATCCCTGTGCATATTAGACCCTCGAACAAGCATGTCATCTATGATACAAATAGCAAGATAATATAGCTTCCATTTCTAGCCTTTTTAAAATAAAATACAAAGATCGTAATGACATCTATTATAAACTTGTTTTGTCAAGTAAACTTGTCAAACTTCAAATACCAATTATCCTTTGAGCTTTTGGTATGCAAGCTCTTCTTCAACTTGTATCAAATCTTCCCTTTGACCTCATAAATTCTATGGTTGTTAAAGATATAAATCTCTTCCTCCAACTCTATGGAGAAAAGTTGGATTTTACATCTAACTATTCAAGAGGCAAATCTTCTACTACTACAAGACTTAAAAAATAGTCCCACTGAAGTCATTTTAACAATATGAGAAAATATTTCATCAAAATTCCCATACCTTTAAAATAAAATCATGAGGATTAGAATGATACTAATAACCCTTTGTCATTACAAACTCAAACTAAAGGAAGACTTTGCTTTGGCTTTTGTCCATAAGCTCTTCTTCAACCCCAGACAAATTCTCTTCCTTGAATCAAAGATACTCCATGGGTCAACAAGATATGCAAATCTCTTCATCCAAATCCCCATGGGAAAAATTTGGTTTTACATCTATCTGCTCAAGATGAAAAGATTCTACTTCCACAAGACTTAAAAACTCCACTGAAGTTACTTAATAAATGTGAGAAAGTACATTTCATCAAAACATATATACCTTCTTTTGTGTAACTCTTTAAGCAATGCTCATCTCTTGAAAATCATTTCCATCTTCCTCTTTCCAACTGAATCCATTTATTTTTGGTAATGCCTTTTCTATGGGGAAACCTGAACCAAACCTCTAAGTCCGGTTACTACCAGAACCACTTCAATGCCTCTTCTCCCACTTCTTTTTGGTGCCCAATTCCCACGCTTCTTCTTCATAACATCTTTTGTTCTCACCAAAATTATCAACAAACAATAATAAAATGAAGGAGAGTATTGTCCATGGGGTATACTTAACCCGAGGATATCTAACAACACTTATGCATCTTTGAGGTAATTGCTGTTCCATATGGTACATCTTTGATTTTCTTTTCTGCAAATTCTTGGTACTATTTTTCAAAGGATTTCAAATCAAGAACCTGTATTCCGCTTTGGTTTTTCCTATTTTTCCTTGCAACTGATCTTTGCATGAATCTTTCCTATGACATCTCACTCCTAATGATTTTATTATTTCATAATCCCACATATAACTAAAATCATTAACATTGTATCCAATTAAAGTCGCAATTTTTGGATTCTTTTCCCTAAGCTTTTTCTTTATCAATATGGACAAGTGTTTCACAACCGAAAGTTTTCTAAAAGGAATAGTTTACCTTTCTACCTGCCACCTCGAATTCACCATCCAAAGAGCTTGAAGGTCCCTCATTTATTAAGTAAATGAAATATTCTACATCATCTCTCTGTAATCAGAATGAAACTCAGTACGCACTCAATTCTTGCATGCCTTATAATTGTCCTGCTCATCATTTCCACACACCCACTGGTGTTCTGGAATTGTCTCTCTCATTAACTCTAATAGTAACGTATCAAATCCCATGTAATATTCACTGACATCTAACTCTGAGACACTTCCAACCATTTCCTATTTCATTCTCAACCAAATCTTTTCCATTTCTTAAAAGTATCAAAAATTTGATGTTTTCTCAATCAATAAATAAACCCAAAGTTGAAAGTTGCATCATCAATAAAGTAACATAACAAAGATGTCAAGAGATGATACATGATCTTGTCCCCATACATCTGTGTGCACAAACTCTAACCTTTCACTTTTCTTTTATTTCCCGACTCTGAGAAATATGACTCCCTTCTGCTTTCCATAAACACAATGCTCATAGAACTCCAAACAAAATGGTTTTGGGAAGATCCCAAAACAAAATTTTTAGAAGTATTCAGATTCCCCTTCTCACTCATGTCCAAGCCTATGATGCCACCAAAGAGCTGTATCCACTCCTGTAGAATACAAAGAGATAGAAGAATCAATATAACCAGTACATAAATACAATGTACTCTACCTTTCTCACATATCACTGGATCAGCCAGTGACCTCACACCTTATTCAAATACATGGATATACAACCTTCACTTTTAAACTCATTGAAATTAGATTTTCCTTAGATCTGTAACATGCCTTACCTCTTTCAACTATTGGTTTCCCATTCCTTGTTTTGAGTTTTTACCCTTCCCATTCCAACACCTTTGCATGGTGCATCATAACACAAATGAGTCTTAAAACCCAAATCGGGAAAACCAAATATTCCTGAGTCGCTTCTCCTTGTTCTATTTATTCGTATAAAAGGTTACATGTCTAATCTGATCCACACCTAAGACACACCTACATCATAATCTCTTGCTTATAAAGAACAACCTCAGAGTCAATTGCCTACATTCACATGACCAACAACCCTTTCATTTATCATTGATTGACTCCTTGATCATCCTTTTGGCTCATAACACAAATTATTTGTAGGATTTCATAACAGAAAGGACCCAAAAGAAAATGGCTTCTAAAATGCAGTTACACCATGCATATCATTGATACAAACTGAACCTTGGGATTCAACATAATTGACTACTGTCAGATTACCTGCTGACTACTGGCCTTCATTTGGTCTTATTGGTTTCCACAGTCTGGCCTGTCGCACTCCTGTCTGTTGAGACCTCTTTGACTTATGTTCTATGTCTCTACCATGAATCACCCTGACTCCTTTCACTTTGACTCCTTACTCAAATACCAACTCCTAACCTTTGACTTGTTACTCCATCCACTCCACCTTTGTATTTGTATTCGGGATCAAACCAATTCTAACTTTGAATTTCCATTGTCACCTGTCCATTCCCTGAATTTCTACTCACAAGAATATAACTGTCTGGGATCACATCCAATTATATCATGTGGAACAGACACCTAGTCCATCTTCCAAGTTGACTTTTTAATGTATATACGATATTGGTTCGATGTAGATAAATAAGTCAAATAGAAGGGTAATTTTTTTTTATTTTATTTGAAATTTATAAGAGATATGGTCTCAGTGACATTCCATTACACTCTGAATCTCTCATTTTTGAAAAATAGAAACCTAATTACCCAAGAAGTATGTATGACTCAAAATAGAAATTAATAGATTGTATAGTAGTTGGAAACATCCAAATGTAACACAAATAATCAGATGGATGCAACTAATAGTTCAACAAAGGACCATGCTTGCTTTAAAGGAATTAATAGGTCTCTAATGGAAATAACTTGGCAATGTTATAGATAATTCATTGGTAAAGGAAGAAAAGTTCAAACAATGGAAGAGAGAGAATAAACACATGAAGAACAATTATATGCCTTCACAAAAATCATGTTCTTTAAAAAGGGATACCAAGAATGGTGGAAATGGTTTTCACCTATTATGTATTAATTCTAACTTAAAGGGTGAGGAAATATTTTTGATGGAAAATCCTTTGGATTCATTTTAAAGGTTGTCCCACCATAAGAAACACTGACTTACCTATATCATTTCATCTCCCACTTTGGAATCAAATCCTTAGAGGTTTTGTTTTTGAATGAGGGACCACATCATTGTTTATGCATAGTATATTCCTTCTTTGGACTTAGATGTCATTTGTGCTGTCAATTCCATCAAGAGGAACTAATAGAAATTACATGAATCAAGATTCATAATGGAAACCCTTGAGCAATAAGTGAATTCAAGACAAAGTTATTTATGAGATTACACTGATGATATAATATACCACTTCTTAAGGCATTCTACCCATTAAATTCAAGACATTTTTTTACTGGTTTCGAACTGAAATGAATAATATCAATGTGGGACTTAAAAATATTTGGTTTGCTAATATTAATCTATATATAACTTCCATCCAACAACATGGACCTATATAACCTTATTACATCCTTTTAGAGATCACGTGCATTTAGACACCATTTTGATACCAAAGTTTTTAACTTTTTTTAATTTTAATTTTTTTCATATATATATATATATATATGAAAGATATATATATATATATATATATATACATATTACTAAAACCTTAATCTCATGTTAGTGAAACAAAATGATTCTATACCTAGTGGGATTTAAATTACTGCCTGAAAACACAAAATATTTAAAACCCCAAAAACTTAGGCCACCTAATTCTTCAAAGTTAACAATCAATGTTGAGTTAATCTTCATGTGGAGCTTGTTGAACATATCATGCAAGGTAACTTTGTACTAGTTTTTGCTCATCTCATAATACATAGTTCCATCAAAATTCACTTGAAAAACAATCCACAAAGATTGATCACTTTTTGATTTGATATGCATATTACACAGCAAGAAAATATAAGAACTCAATGAAACCCTAATTATAAATTATTTGGAAATAGTTCATTAATTTGGCTCATGATGTAGAAGTTCTATTACTACCTTGAGCTCTTTCCTTGAGAATGTTTTAATATTCATTGTTGAGGTCAACCATGAGGAAGGCAGCTTTATATGGTTCCCTCACTGCCCCTCTCACATCACTCTTCTATCATTTCCATGCACCAATTCTAATTAAATAAACAATGCACTTAAACATAATAGTGGTAAAGAGGAAAAATTAAAATAAGAACATCATATATACCTATCAAAAGTAACATAAAAATGATCAAATGTATTAATTATATGTTGATGCATTTCAATCATACAACAAGTTTATTTTTACTACATTATTTTCTCTGAAAGTATTTGCTCATTATGTCCATAGTTTTAATGTTGTTCTTCTTCTTGATGCTCTTCTTCTATCAATTCAGGTGGTTGTTGAGAACACAAAATATGCCTTCATCCATTGTGAGTACTCAAACTATTGAGAATACAAAAGACACCTTTGTGCATGTGGCTATGTAAGATCCACATCTATAATAAAAGAAAACCATTTATAAGTCACCTCGTTTATATTATATAAACATATAAAATATAATTTATTATTGATGGAACATCCAATTTATTATAGTTCATTATACACATAATTACTATGATTAGTACCTAGTGTGCTAGACACAGTGGTATGGTCAACCTATATCTTATCACCACCAACTACCTTGGTGATGAGCACATCATTCATGACAATGTCTTCATATGTGTGCAATAACATTTATAATTATTTTATAATCCATAAACCCTATATCCATTTAATTAACCATTCAAAATATATTCCACTTATTTACCTCCACATTAATATGAACACTTTTGGAATAAATGAAAGTGTGATTTCATCAAAGTAAGATTGATAATCATAACCATATTCCTTGTGAGAAAAACATCTTTATCATGACAATGAACCAAAATCTCTTGGTTTGAAATCTTGACACACCAAAATCTCTTAGCTTGAAATCTTGACACAAAATTTGATTCAAGGACTTATTGTAAGATTTGAGGGATATATTATTACTTCTTCACATGTTCTCCTTTGGGAATTAACATCTACAAAGAATTTTTAAATCTACACACATTAAATCAAAAACTTCTTAGTAGAGTAGTCTTACTAGCTTCATGAGTTCCAATAATGCAGATCCTTTTGTAAATGGTGAAGGTATTTTCATGACCGTCTACACATTACTTCCTTTAATGTTAATGTTGTTAGCATGGACCATCATCACACAATGATAACAACTCCCACAAACACTAAATCCAAACCTCGCTAGAATAATCTTATCAACATCATGAATTCCAATAATAGGTCATTGGCTTTATAGTTCCAATGACACCCCTTGACCCAAATCATTCTC
>SNQJ01S0066079.1:15394-40242 GCA_010110895.2 Picea sitchensis
TAATTTTTCCCATTAGTCATTGTTTTATTCAAGTATTTGTTGATTTATTAAAATGAGAGGATCTTTGTTTAGTGAACATTATATCTTATGTTTTCCTTCTTCATTCTTTCATCTATCAGCATATAATCTTGTTTTATGTTGAGAAACTTTAGTTCCTTTGATGAGTAGAATGTTTATGACTCCATTGCACATTGGTGTAGCCTACTAATTTGTAGTTTGTTGCCCTCAACCTTTCTTTCTCCATCTTGTTGATCCACCTATTCAAACCAAAAATTACCATTACAAACCTATTTGATGGGTACTAGGCTTATCCTCTAGCAGTCCGAGGGTGACTCTCAGTGCTAACATTCTTGGCATCGTTGCCGAGGACGAAGTTGAATATCTTCCCTGGGTTGTACGACAAAGATTACAGCCAGTTCTTGACGGTGAAAAAGGATTGGAGACAAAAAAGACTGCATCTTTCACTTGGTGATTCCACTCCATGAAGAACCAAGATGTCAAAGTCTATGGAGGCTATCTTGGCAAGGAGATTTGCTCCTCTAAACTTTTCAGCCATCTATGGTTTTCCAAATCCAGTGCCTCATTTATCAGAATGGGGAGATTTACTACCTATCTTTAGAGAATAAAAGGATGATGATCTTGTTTAGTATCTCATTGATTTCCATCAATGCATGGAGCATTTGAACTTGCATCAGGAGGATGTCTTAATGAAAATGTTTATGTTCTCCCTGAAGGATGATGCCAGAGACTGGTACTTTTCTCTCCCTGCTGCAAGCATAGCCACCTTGAGAGAATTCCATGTTGCTTTCAATTTGCACTATAAAAGGTATTACTCCTCTGATTTTCTTTTTCATGATTGTTGTGAGGAATATGCGAAAAGTGTTCAAGCTGCATTGAGTTGCTCTCCTCACTGTGAAGTTGAAGAAGATAACCTAGTCAAGGAAATCAATGAAGGATCAACGCTTTCTTCTTCTTGTTCCTCTGTACTGGATGCAGATTGAAATGATAGTTCTGATCATAAAAATATAGTAGACATTTCTCCTTACTATGAAGCTGAGATAAATGATAAGTTAGTTAAAAAACTAGGGAAGTTTCCTCTTTCTTTTTTCCTATATTTTCATAATTGAAGGTAAATTTTGTTTGTTGCTCTTATGAAGAAAATGCAAAGGATATTTATGTTCTTGAAACATATGTCTTTAGTAGACCTAATTATGATGAAGAAGTTGTTTCAAATACTAACCATGAGCATCCTTGTTTTGATAAAAACCATGTGTATGAGCAACAAAATGTTCTTATAGTACATGCAGAAATGATTAGCAGTCATCCCACAGGTGGTTCTGAAGATGAGGAGAAACCATTAAACCAACAAATGATTTCATCAGTCCTTTATCCACTTGTACACGCTGATAACATCAAACAACATGTGAGCAATGATTAAATAAAGGAGGTAACTTTTTACCTGTTTAGTATGCCTTGCCAGCAGTTTCATGACCCTGTCAATGGATACATGGAGTTGCACTTTTCAAATTCTTTGGTGCCTGCAAATTTTATCATTTTTTCATCACTTGGAGGTTATATTGGTGATCCTAAGAATGTATTTAGTTAGTTGTCACACTTTTCTTTCTTCTTATGGATCATTTGTAGTGAAGAGAAAAATTATTTACCAAACAGTTTGAGTGGCTATTGTGGAAGTTTGTTTTCACCTAAGAAAATTGTAAAAGTCAGTTAGAGTAGGGTCATGTATATAAATAAGCTCATGTTCAGGCATTTTAGTTTTCAATTTTCTTTAGGTATTTGAATAAGACTCCACCAGTCCAATGGATAAGGCACTGGAACTGCATGATTCTTGGAGCCTCATAGGGAGGTCTCCATCCCCTGTGGAGCCAGATGTTAACACATAATATTGATCATGTAAAGGAGGATTTATGGTTTTCAGAGCCTACATTTAACCATATCTATAGGTATTATGTCATACCATCAAATAACAACCTACTTAGAGTGTGCAAGTTATTTTTGAGTTGGCGTTGCGAACTTGCGCTATGAATTAGTTAAGGGAGAGGGTTGGAGGTTAGGTAGCTTGCAGACATCTAGTCACCCTCAGACTGCTAGAGGATAAGCCCAATACCCATCAAATATGTTTGTAATGGTAATTTTTGGTTTGAATAGGTGGATCATCAAGATGGAGAAAGAAAGGGAGAGGGAAACAAACTACATATCAGTAGGCTACACCAATGTGCAATGGAGTCATAAACATTCTACTCATCGAAGGCACTAAATATGCTCAACAAAAAACAAGATTATATGCTAATATATGGAAGAATGAATAAGGAAAACATAATATAGAATGTTCACTAAACAAATATCCTCCCAGTTTAATAAATCAACAAATACTTGAATAAAACAATGACTCATGGGAAAAATTACAACAGATCCTTTGTTGCTTAGGGATCCATAAATCATTGGCAGCCTTTGATCCTCAAATCTGAAATATATTAAAATAAGAAGATATATAAAACAAAATAATTAAAATCTGAAAATAAAATCTCTCATGAGTCTTCAATAACAATAATGATTACAATCATAAAATGCCCTTGGGCTTACAAATGAACACACACAAGGAAACTACCTGCTCCTAGTCTCTCTAGCCTCTCTTGGCTCATGAATCCAACCCTCATCTCCTATTGTACAATGAATATATAGCAATATAGGTCCTTTCCAGCTCACCAATTCGAACTCCAACCCCTTTCCCAAAATATAAACAACCACAAATAGAAAATGACATGTTTTAACTGACTTCCTGCTTTTCAGGAGGCGAAATTCTGAAAACTAGGCTTCAAAATGCCACTTGTAGTTCTCAACCTATAAAAACTGTGTAAAATATGAGAGTGGTTTTTGTATATAAGATCATTATAAATAATAACCTCTCTTGGTTTCTTGAAATGCATCTCCAACTGGCCGGAATACGTGTCGAAAAAACATGTCTCAAACAAGAAATCATGAAAACTGGAAAAATAGGGCTCAAAGATTCTTTCGAATCTCCCAATACGTGACACCTATATGAAAAATGAAAGAGGTTAATTTTCTTGGGTCCATGCTTGACAATAACCTCCTTTGTATTTTTAAAATTTGTCTTGGTTCACCTGGAAATCCTCCTGGAAGTCAACTAGTCAAAAATACCAGTTCACCAGTCTAGAACAGAGTTTCTACAACACATTCTGTAGTGCATTTCGTAGCACCTATCTAAATTCACAGCACCTCATCCATTTCATAGTGGAAAAGGAAAATCAATTATCCAAACCCTTCCTAACCTCCAAACAAGATAAAAAATCTTATGGAGTACCTGATGGCTATGAGGTTGATGCTGGTAATTTTGAATTTGCACCAGGATGCTTGCAACCTATCCAACCTACAACACTCTTCCTTAACTAGTTTGCAGTGCCAAATCACCTTTAGCTTGCATACTCTGAGGAGGATGTTAG
The DNA here is from genome assembly GCA_010110895.2 of Picea sitchensis. NCBI lineage: Eukaryota > Viridiplantae > Streptophyta > Pinopsida > Pinales > Pinaceae > Picea > Picea sitchensis. Next base: position 18,874 of record SNQJ01S0066079.1, read on the forward strand.
TTGATAGTGTTCGTCCCTTCGTTTTTGTATTAGAAGCTGCGCAAGAAGGACTACATTCCCAGTTTTGGTTTAACACGAGTTGTGCAAGCTACAAAAGAAGCTGGACAACGCATCGTGAGTTGATGTGTTTAAACCCCTTAATTCTGCAAAATGTGCAAGCAACCATTTTGTTAGAATTATGCATATGATAAACAAAATTTCCGAACCATGCCACATGTCTCTTTCCTTCTTTTTTTGTTCATGGAGATCATATCCCCATTCTCTGAAAATAATAGTGTCATGTTATCCTTGGCTGACATAGAATTTCATCATGTGCAGGCGCTTCCTTCAAATCACCTTCCCAGGTGACCACAACTAGAAACCATGGTTAAATCCTTCCTTAGCACTTTTCTGTCTCGAAGACAACCAATTAGGCCCTTAGCCCTCCTTCCCTCATCTCTCAATCTACATATGACCATGACCATGACCCTACGCTTAGCTGAAAAAGAGCTTTTCCAGAGCTTCGGGACTTCAAACTTCCAGCCAGGACCAGATCAACGGTCCTCGTCCTCTTTCACAATCAACGATCGAGATCCACTTCGAGACTCCATGCTTCGGGAGTCTCAACTTCCTCGCTTGCCTCCTCCCAGAACGCATTTTACCCGGAGTTCATGATCTGCCAATGTGTGTCCTCCCACAGATCAGCGACTGTGAATCGCTTCGGCTCTTTGGGCTTTGGAAGTTTCAAAGTTTCCTCTTACACTCTCTCCTGGAGTGCTTTCACCCAAAGTCAATGATCCTTCGACGCATGTCTTCTGGAATCAATGGTTGATATGTACTCTGGCATTTGGGAGTTTTCGACCCAACGAAACCTGTCACATCTTTCCCCTCTAGAGTGCCCAGTCTATGGACTGGACGATATTTCGCCACATGGAAAAATACTGGAAGTGGACAAGTGGGCCAATCAGGCGGGTGCCACGTGTCACATTCTAACTGAATTTTCAACACTCCAAATGCTCAAAACTTACTGACATGTGGCACACATCCCATGTGTCCATGTCATCCCAGGTGACGCCCACAAGCCACGTCACTTTGGGAATTCCAGGGTCCACATCACCTCTAAGTGACGTCATCGTGCCCTATCACTTTGGCTCTTCGATCTTCGAAACTTCGGGAGTTTTCATACTAACACACTTCCAATTCTGCCAAACTCTGAGTTCCCGTACTGGCCAATCTGTTGCCATGTGTCCTCCTGGATCGGACGACTAAGATTCACTTCGGGTATTCACCTGGAATCCATGGATCTTCACCACGTGTCCTCCTTAATATGACGGCCATGTTTTACTTTGGGTCTTCATATTTCAGAAATCTCAAATTCCAAAACTTATCCAGCCCCACTGGCTTTTATCTGAAGCCCTGGATTTGGTGGCGCGTGGCTCTCGGCAGATCAATGGCTGAGATCCCTTCGGTTCTTCGGGTTTTGGAAATATCAAACTTCAAACCTCCTCGAATTACATGGGATTATGTCGCATGTCCTCTTGAATCAGATAGTTGAGGCTTACTTTGGGCCTTTACCTGAAATCCACAGATTTATGCCATGTCTCTTCTGGATCAGACGAACTCGATTAACCTCAGATGATCTGACGCTTGAGATTTACTCTGAATGATATGGCGACTGAGATCTACTTCGGATGATCGGACGATCGATATTTACTCTGACTATCTGAATCTTCAGGATTCAGGAGTTTCAAATCTCAACTGCAAACCTCTTGAATAAATTTTTCTGGAGTTACTGATCTGTTGACACGGACCTCTTGGTGATCGACGGTCAGGATCTGCTTCGGCTATTTCACCTCCTCCTCGTCCACAAACTTATGGATTTTTGGATCTCACACCACCTGTCTCTCTGATCCAACGATCTCGGATCTCTCCTGATCCTACAGTGGCGATCTCTCATGAATTTGAAGGGGACGGTCACGATCCTTCGAACCCCTTACAACAGGTCTCTGGTGATCTAATTCCTGCGTAAATTCTGCAACAACATTCCTCCTGATCTTTTCAACTCCCTATTTAGATTTCAATATGTAACCATGAGACTCTGACCAACAGACCCAGCCCAAATCGACTCGGTGTTTCAACCAGAAGCTCTGATACCAAACTGTAACATCCCCAGCCAGCAAAAGGCTGGGGTATGCTATCTGTAAGCCCGCCCTTGGACTTATTTCTCTTACAAATACTTTTTAAAATATAAGGATGCATAAAAGAAAATATCTAACAACATGCACAGCAATATCCAACAACCATGCATAGTCTAAAAGATTCAATTAAACGATAGTTAAATATACAACAGAAATACATTCATATACATGTAAATGATACCATAACAGAGAGCACTTATCTTTATGAAAGATGACACCAACTAGCTGCAGACCAAGGACGTTCCACTTAATCATAGATGATATTGTTCCAAATCTCAACAACAGTGTCACCCCCGAGCTAGGGATATGAATCCACAAGGACAGTTCCAGAGTGTTACTTGGCTTCCCAAACCAGTCAGCACTCAAGCTCTCACAGGCTTTCCCAGCTCCCACAACAATCCACATACCTAGCTCTCTTCTACCCATCTTTCACCACCCAAGAGAATGGACCTCCACCCTTCTCTGCCACACAGTCTCTCAAGCAGTCCTTCTCCTTATTCCAGGGCCTCCAGCGCAACTGGTCCAAAATCGCAATGCTCAAACTCTCAGGACTCTCAGCTGTGAACAACGCTAGACACAGGCCAATGCATCTCAGACATGTAGGCCTTAGGTCATGGCTAGATCGCACCAACAAACACTACAACCAACAGTACCATGGCTAATATTCGACGGTTTATCTCCCTTTCCCAAGCTAAGACGTGGATGAGGATGGATCGATGAACGGGTAAGTGGGTGCATGAAAGTGTGTGAGAGGAATGAATGGGTGTACAGGAAATCAGTGAACAAGCCATCAGTCGAACCCCGCATCAGACCAAAGGCGGGTTTAAGTAACTTCGTGGGGAAATCAAGAACCTCCTGGCCTTCCCCAAGAAGGTCACGTAACCAATCCCCTCCCTTAGACAAAAAGGGTAATTAACATGGGAATACAAACTTATCCCCTCAATCCCCCTCTCTTGTGGAATCATAGCCCCCTATAACTCTATTCCTTGTCCGCCTAGAAACCAATGATGTGTTTATTATTAATAATGATCAAAAAATTACATTTCTTGGGCATATTGGCCCTTTAATAATTGTTTGGGCACTCAGGCCTCTCAGCATTGTAACAATACATTATTTAAAATGGGGGTTCAAAACCTAGGGTGTTACAAGAACCATCATAGGTGATAAAATAATTTCTTTTGCCTCTAAGATATCGAAGCACCAATTTCATTTCTTCCCAATGCTCTTTTCTTGGATTTTCCATGTATCGACTGACAACACCAATTGCATGTGAAATATCTAGTCTAGTACTCATTATCGCATACATCAAACTTCCCACTACATTAACATATGGTACACGAGACATATAATCCTTTTTCTTCGTCATTACTAGGACATAAACCTAAAGAAAGCTTGAAATGGGAAGCCAAAGGGATCTGTATGGGTTTCACATTATTCTTATCGAATCTCATAAGTATTCTCTCCACGTACTTCTGTTTTGATAACCACAACTTACCATTTTTCCTGTCTCTGTGTATCTCCATGCCTAAGATTTGTTTTGTTGCTCCTAGATCCTTCATATCAAACGCCCTAGCCAGCTGAGCCTTTAACTTGTTGATTTTGACCATGCTTTTTCTTGCCACAAGCATATCATCAACACATAACACCAAAATAATGAACATTCCATTTTCCAAATTTTTAAAGTAAACACAATGATCATATTCACTTCTTGTAAAATTTAGGCTCACCATGAAGGAATCAAACTTCTTGTAACATTTCTTGGGAGACTGTCTAAGGCCATACAATGACTTCTTGAGTTTGCAAACAAACCTCTTATTTTGATCTTGAACAAACCCTTATGGTTGTTCCATATATATATATATATATATCCTCATCTAAATATCCATGTAGAAATGATGTTTTAACATCTAGATGCTCTAACTCAAGATCAAGTAAAGCAACTAGTGCTAACTGAACACAAACTGAAACAAGCTTCACAACTGGTGAAAATATCTCATGAAAATCAATACCTTCCTTTTGAGAATACTCTTTTTCTACCAGTCTTGCTTTATGCCTTTCAACTTTATCATCGACACCCTTTTTTAGTTTGTAGACCCACTTGCAGCTGACAACCTTCCTGTCCTTTGGAAGTTATACCAGGTCCCATGTTTTATTCCTCTCTAAGGAATCCATTTCTTCTTTCATAGCTTTCTTCCATTGAGAACTTTCAAATAACTTAATTGCTTCCTGAAAACAACTAGGTTCTCCATCAATAGAAACCAAAGCCACAGATGAAACATAATCGTCATACATTGTAGGAGGATTCTTGACCCGTGAAGATCTCCTCAGAGATGGTTGAGGCACATCCTCAGTTTCCTAGATATTTTCTGCATCTTCATCCTCATATTCTTCTTATGGAACTTCTTCATGCTCCTCCCTTTCCAAATATGGTTGAGTTTCCAACTGAATTTGTTGAACTTGCAGTACCTGTTCTTGTCTCACTTCAACATCTACCAATTCTAATTTTAAGAGTGAGGATTCATCAAATACTAAATCTTTGCTTATGATGAGTTTGTGGGTAGTAGGATCCCACCATCTGTACCCCTTAACTCCATCACCATAACCAACAAAGACATATTTCTTTGATCTAGGATCTAACTTAGAACGTTGATCTTTAGAAATAAGAGCATAAGCATCACAACCAAATATTCTCAGATCTAAAAAATCACACGAATGACCTGTCCATACCTCTTCTGGAATCTTACAGTTTATTGCAGTTGATGGTGACCGATTTATCAGATAGAATGTTGTAAGAACTACTTCTGCCCATAATTCATGTTGCATCTTGGCATTACTGAGCATGCTCCTTTCTCTCTCTAGAAGGGTCATATTCATGCGTTCAACAACACCATTCTGCTGAGGAGTATAAATCATGGTCTTATGTCTTTCTATCCCAACTTCCTTGCAATAGTTCTCAAATTCCAGAGATGTGAACTCACCTCCATTATATGTCCTTAAACACTTGATTGACCCGTCAGTGCTCTTTTCAACCAAAGCTCTGAATTGCTTAAAAGTATTAAATACAGTAGCTTTTATTTTAAGTAAATAGACCCAAACCTTTCTAGAGTAATCATCTATAAATGTCACATAATATGACGATCCTCGAAAAGAAACTATGGGGGATGGTCCCCAAACATCTAAATGAATGTAATCGAGGATACCTTTGCTTATATTCCTTCGTGTTTTAAACTTTTGTTGTAACACTGATGTTTCCCTAGTTTGTAAATATAACTATATTGGAAAAGAGACTATTGCAAACTCAATATGTGTGAATGTTTGATTTGACGGACCTTTGTATAAAAGGTCAATGAATGTAAATCATGTTATTTACTATAAAATGAATAAGTGTTGAATGACTGCTAGAAGGGGGGTGTGCTAAGAGAGACCACAAATGCTATGAAAGAGATGGTGAAGGGGACCAAGAATGGTTGCATTAACCTCCACCAGACCAATACTTTGTTGGATTTAATTGCTCAAGATCAGAACAACCCTCTAACCATGGAATGAATTGCAGTCAGTTTGGTAGGTGGAAATACCTCCTCAAGATTTAATGAGGGAATGGGGCAGAGAACCCATATGTAAGGCTTTCATACCTAACCACGAACTGGGAATTTGGGCCACACGCAATCTTGTTGAGGAAGGCAAGAAAGGAAGGCATGGTGGGCAGAGGAATACATGCGAAGAGTGCAGAGTAAAGAGACTAAGCTCAAGTTCGAGGAATAACTGAAAGAGAGCGTGTTCTGATCGCGGGATAAGGAGAGTAACCTTCATCCCTAGCTATTACTGAGTCAGGAGAAGGAGAGTAACCCTCATCTCTATCTATTACTGAGCTGAGAGAAGGAGAGTAACCTTCATCCCTATCTATTACTGAGTTGGGAGAAGGAGAGTAACATTCGTCCCTATCTATTACTGAGTTGAGAGAAGGAGAGTAACCTTCATCCCTAACTTTCATTGAGACGAAAGAAAATATTCAATCTCAAAGAATCGTGGTCTAGCTCGGGGGTGGCCAATGGTAAATCCATTAGGATTGACTGAGCCTATGGTTGGGTGGAAACGAGCACCCCTCTCAGTAGTCGCATCGTGTCTTATGGTTCTGATAAGTGTTTTCATGCTTTGTGATTTGAAATGGAATAATGAATGAATGCATGTATGTATACATTTAAGATTGGCCTCTGTATTGACTGATCAAGAGGTGTGAATGTATTTATCTCCTTGAGGACTTATGATTCTGCTTGATTTTCCATATGCTCCAGTTTAACCCTCGAAGGTGTTTTCCCCAGGGAATTACCTCATAGTTTCAGAGTCGGAGAAAGCCTCTTGTCACTGCTACTGTCTCAGTAATTCCATGATATTACCCTTCCCTATTTCAGAACTTAATGTTTTGCGAACTAGGAAGGTGCTTCCTTCAAACCAGTAGCCTAAGAGACCTTAGGCTTGCGCCCATGACCTAACCAGATCTCAGCTAAGAGTAGAGCTTATAGCCCAAGATTCATCAGAGAGTCCATATGACCAAGGTCTAGGAACCCTTCACTAAGTCCAAAAGGAGCTAGCTATTGATGGCTTCGAAGCTTCAGGAGCTCGAAGCCTTGGGATGTCAAACTTCACAACTGTCAAAATTACCTGAATGTTGGAGTCGCGAAAGGTTGTGAGTTGTTGATCTGGGGAGTCCATTGGGGCCCCTTCTCGATGGTTCGATCGCCTGGTGGAAGGTTTCGTGTATGGTACTTCGCCAAAGTTCCACTTCAGGAGGATGGAGATGCTATAGCATCATAATCCCCAAACACCGAGGTTACGAAGTGAAGGAGATTCGTAGATTTGGGGGAGATCATTAGGAGCCCCACCTACCGTCCGATCATTCAGGAGAAGGGACCCGCACATGGTACTTCGACGAAGTCCCACTTCAGGAAAATGGAGTGGAAGTGGAGCCAAAACCCCCGAAGGTTGGAGCCGTGAAGTGACCAGGACCATTGATCTAGGGATCCTTTAGGTTCTCTCCTAGCCATTGGATCTACGACGTTGACCGCTTCAGGAGAACAGGAATTTTGTAACGTCGAAAACTCTTGAAGGCCAAATTCATGAATGTGTAATGTGGACCATAGATCTAGGGAACCTTTAGGTTCCTTCCTAGCGATCGGATTTACGATGTAGTCAGCTCGATGCTGACCAACTTCGGGGGAAAGGAGGATTTTTCATCACAAAACTCCCGAACGTCGAAGCCCGAAGTGACAAGAGCCATCGATTTGAGGATGCTTCAGGACTCTTCCTAACCATCAGATATAGGTTGTGGCCAACCCGACGCTGACCAAATTTGGGAGAAAGGAGGAGTTTGCATCGCAAAACTCCCAAACGTCGAATCCCTGAAGCGATGAGAGTTGTAGATCTATGGGTCTACGTGTCCATATCTCAACTGTGAGATCTGAGGGATGATAGAAGGTTGTCAGTCTGGAGTGACATGGTGCAGTGACGTCATCGAGTGTGATGTGGACCCAAGTGTGACATGCCACATGTCACTCGGATACGTGTGTATCACATACCCTATAGACCCATTGAAACGTGATACGTGTCACCCCTGACCCTTAAACGTGTCAATCCCTGGTACGAACCTGCCTAGCCAAAGTGGTAAGTAAAGTGACCAGAACTCTAGGAGTCTAGGACTTCAGAATCTGGAGGAATTGGGGTGTAGTACGAAGAGAGACCAAAAGGCACGAAGGTCGAAACCATGTGGAAAGCTCATGGGACTTCGACAGTTCAAGACTTTGGGAGATCTCGTGCGTAGATGGTAAAAAGGTGTTCAACGTCGAAGTGCCAAAGTGTCGAATTCTACGCAAGCCTGTGTATTAGATGATGGTTAAGACAGTCATTGGACCGGTTGATGGATGGACCTTCCCTACAGTAGGTAGGAACCTAGAGATGGTACGAATGAGATGAATCTACGTGGGGATGCGTGTCAGAAGATCCAACACTCCAAAAGGATTTCACTCTAGAGGTTTGTGTGTGTGAAGACTCAGGAACTGCTAAAGCCCAGGGTCTCAAAGTGAATCAGAGCCGTTAATTATCTGAGTACACATGGCATCGGATTGTGAACTTTGGAGATTTGTCACTCCAGAGGTTTTGTGGAGAAGCGGTTGGGAACTCGCCGAAGCGCTTGAGCCATAAGTTTCGGTGGGTCGTTGATCTGGAAAGGAAGAAGGGATCGTTGATCCCTCTCATGTCATTTCATAACTTCGCCAGTTTGGATTTCAAGAGAGTTGGCGAGTGGTGAAGTGAAAACACCTAAAGCCCGAAGTTCCGAAGCACCCTTTGAGTAGGCGTCGGGTCACAACACGAGGTCATATGAAGGAAGCAGCCTAGCATGGAAAGCTAGCACATGTTGTTCAAACTCTTCAAAGGGGCCAGGAAAGAGCCTCCGGGTTTGGAAGAACATGCACTTTGAAGAAAGGGGGACCTATGAAGATTTATTTGGGTCCCAGTAGGGGCTCGAAGAGTCGATTTGACTCAAGTGATTAAATGATCCTAGACCAGTAGGTCACGCAGTACCAGGAGGAAGAGGGAATCCGCATTTGGAGAGTTCTGGATGAGAAGGATGTGATAGAAATCCTGGAATTAGTATTTGAGAGAGTTAAGGAAAACAAAATTATGATGCCCCACCCCTTTAAAGAGAATTTAGGGGTTGGGTGTGTTACATCTGTCTACACTATTTTCCAAAGACACAATACTTGCAGAAATTCAAATTCAGAAACTTCAAACTTGGAAGTGACTTACGATCAACCAGTACCTTAAGCCCTTTCTCGCTCATATGACCCAAACGTTGATGCCATAAACAAACAGAGTCACTTGCATCTTCATATTCTACCACTTCTTTATTTACTTCTGTCCTTCCTTCAAGTTGATAAAGGTTCCTGATCCTCTTTTCTTTCATGACTACTAAGATGACTTTGGACACCTTCAGTACTCCACCTTGAGTTGTACACTTGTAACCAGTATAATCTAGAACTCCCAAAGATATCAAGTTCTTTCTTAGTTCGGGAACATGCCTTACATATGTTAATGTTCTTACAGAACCATCATGCATTTTAATCTGGACGCTACCAACTCCAAAAATTTTACAAGAAAAAACATTTCCCGTCAAAACAACACCATCATCAATAGATTGGTAAGTTCATAACCAATTTCTATGAAGACACATGTGGCTGGATGCACCAGAATCTAACAACCAATGTTTATGTTGATGTGAAACATCACAAGTAGACAATACCTCATCAACCGTACCTGAACTGAAACTTGAACTTGTTTCAGCTACATTAGCTTCCTTTGCTTTTGTTGTGGATTCCTCCTTGGATGCATTTTGTCTTTTCCAGCAATCCTTCTTGAGATGCCCGAATTTGCCACAAAACCAACATTTTCGATTACTCTTATTTCCTTTTGACTTAGACCTTGATTTACCCCTCTGATTTTTCCCTCTTTCTATATATCGACCTCTGACCACCATTGCTTCCTCTGTTGAGGTTTCCTTATTGGATTTTTTCCTCATTTCCTCACACAACAAAGCTCCCACAATAGTTTCATAATCAATGGCATCTATTGTGTTAAACCACACAGTTGTGACCAGATGATCCCAAGAGTCAGGCAATGAACACAGTAGCATAATTTCCTTGTCCTCATCTTCAAACTTTAGTTCCATAGCAGTTAATTGACAAATCAGAGTATTGAAGATATTCAAGTGATCAACAATTTTCGTACCTTCTTTCATCCTCAAGCTGTACAACTACCTCTTCAAGAAGATTATGTTTGACAAGTTCTTTGTCGTATACAGACTATCTGGTTTGGTCCACAAAATTGTTGTTGTCGTCTCTTCAACAATGTTAAACAATACCTCATTTTCCAGACACAGGCGAATAGTACTAAGGGCTCTTGAATCCAGATCCTCCCAATCCTCGTCTGTCATGCTTGCCAGTTTCTTTGACCTTCCAGCCAAGGCATTTTGCAATCCTTATTGCACAAGAAGTTCTCGCATCTTGAGCTTCCATAGCACAAAGTTATTCTTACCACTGAAGTTTTCCACCTCAAACTTGGAACTTTGCACTTTATCCATTAGCAGAAACAACTCCAAACCAAGCTTATAATACTAAGATTTTATAATGAAGCAACAATGATAGTTGGAAAAAGGTTTAATCCAAAAAATATATATATAATATTTAAAAAAAAAAACTATTAAAAAACATCCACTTTTTACCATTTAATAAAAGGTCCTTTAAAAGAAATATTTAATAAGTATTTTATACCTCATAAAATGGTCGACCTTCCCTTTTAATAAAACACCCTTTCACCTTTATTAAAACATCAGCCTCACTCACGACCATGAGCCTTTTTGAATAATACAAAAAAACCCTTCAAACCATGTTAATGGATCAAAATTTTTCCTTTAATTTTTCTTTTGTGAAGATCGTCGCACCTTGTATGAGGATCACCCATGAAGATTCCTAATCATTGCACTTTGTTAGTGGAAAGCTTGCGACGATTTGCACCCAAATCACCAAACCTTGTCAAACTGGGACCTGCGACGATGTCGCACTGTGTACAACTCACGATCGTCACACTTTGCCACAAGGACATTGAACCCACGACGATGTAATAAAACCTGTCCTCGACTGATCCACTTCACTCGGCTTGGTTAACCTGCTCTTCGATCCAGCGACCAGATTCTCTTCTCTTTCGCTCTCTGCTCCTTCAACTCTAAGTTTTGATACCACTTGTTAGGAAGCGGAAGCAAAACATATCATATAACATAGCATAAAATAAGAAATATCAAACACACATTAAACCAAACACATCAATCATACACTTGACACGATGATTTATGTGGAAACCCAATGAGGGAAAAAACCACGAAAAATGATAATCGGTATTCTTCTTATTCAAGGGAGAATTACAATAGCCTTGCTAGGCATATAACCATCCTCTCCTCACACACTGTATCGCTTGCACTCACATTGTACTCCACCTCTATGGGTATGCTCACATATATAACATCTATCACTCAATGAATAGATCACATAGTTACACCAACAGTTCATAAATATATTGCATGCATGGGAATGTGCATGTGCATGTGCATGCATGAGGAAAATAGTTGGAATGTTTCCAACATCTGGAAGTACAACAAGAATCAATATGGGTGAGAAAATGGAGTTTCATAGTCTACCTATATAGCATCATTGACAGAAGAGAATCAAATTAACAACACACTCAGAAATCTTTTCTAGATCTTCATGTCGGCTAATTTTCCAAAAAGAAGACCGCTCTCGGATAAATTAAATAAAAAAGAACTGGTTATCTGGTTGCAATCCCAAGTGGGGTAAAATTAGTGAGAAAAAAGACCGTGCTGCCATAAATTATTCAAAACGCATTCTCAGAAATCTTTTCGAGATCTTCCCGTGGGCTAACTTAAAAAAAAAATACCGCACTCAGCTAAATTAAAGAAAAAGGCACTAGTTGTCTACTTGAAGTTTGAATAAATGGGACTATGACTGTGAAACAATAAACAATGATGCTAAATGGGGTTGTTACTGTGAAAATTAAGAAAATAACACGACATTTCGTTCAAATCAATTACAAAGTATTACTTGCATTCCCTACCTACTACTTTTCCGTAAAATTAAGAAAAGAATACCGCATTTTGATAAAATCAATCAGATAGTATTGGTTGCAAAAATAAATCCACTCCCTACCTTCCTACTTTTCCATGTGTAGGAAGGAAATCCACTTCAATCCTAATGATTACAACTTGTTGCTTGAAATCCTGGATGTGTGTGGGAGGCCTAGATGGTACTCAGAAAAATTAAATCTTACCGTCTGTCTGTTTGAAGTTTGAATAAATGAGAAACAATAAAATCAATCAACAAAAGACCATACTCACATAAAATTAATCAAAAGGCATTCTCAGAAATCTTTTGGAGATCTTCTCGTTGGCTAATTTTCCATCTGTTTGAAGTTTGAATAAATAAGACTTACTTTTAAACAATAAACAATAACGGATCAGTGATAAAAATTTTGAAGGGTTGGTCTTAATTTCAATTGGAAGAGTATATAATCATCCAACCCTTTAAAGATGAAAAGTTAAAAAATTAATTGTACTTCAATTGACAAGTGTACATTAAGTAAACCTGTCATAAAAATAATTGCAAAAATAAAATATCATCCTTCCAAATCATTACAATCTTAAAAAAAATTAAAATGGTTACATCAAAAGTTATAAAATTTTAATAAAACTTCATAAAAAAAATTAAATTTTCTTTCATATTCATAATATCCACAAAATTATTGTTATTTTACATTAATGAAAACATTTTAATAAAAAATGATAAGCAAACACATTATTCTTTGGAATTTGACATCAAAAAATTGTGATTGAGATTGCAATTTGTTGTTCATATTGAAACTTTTCCTTGGCTGTGAATGAGATCACAACCAATTGTTCAGATTGAAATTTTTCCATGGCTATTTTATATCAAGAGATTTAAAATGGACTCTCGCATCACAATTTAAAGTTGATAAAATTGCAATTTTAAAATGTTTAGGGATTGAAACCAAAATCACGGCTTTAAAAATATGCTTTAGTTAATCCACATTTATTTGAAGTTGATTAAGAAACTAAGAGGATAGCTCTAAGCATTCTCAAGAAAGAAATGTGATCCGCAATGATGATCTAGAGAAAGGGTGCACCAATTCCACTTGGTGCACAACAAACAAACTCACTGTAAATACTCTCTAGAGAGTGCGCACTAGTTCCACTTGGTGCGCAGCAATCAAACTCAAAACAAACACTCACACACAGGAAATCGATTTAGCAAACAGAAGAAGAGGAATTGATCATAAAAACTTCATCAACTATTCCCAGAGAAAGAGACACCCTTTAATACTATGTAGGACAACTTCATTACTTTGCATTATTTGCAGTTACAATAGACATTGTTTCTTTATTCTCTGCATCTCTCTACGCACTTAGACTGGAGAGGATTATTTCCGCAGCAAGGGACTGACAAAAAATGACTCACTAACTTATTTAGGAATCGCCTTGCTCAACTATACTGGCAAAGGATTTTATACAAAAATATGGACTGGACAACATTGACATGGACCAGAACTGACATAGTCATAATTATTTAGAAAACGCCTTTCTCAACTGGACTGGCAAGAGAGGATTACAATAGTAGTTACTGACTAAATGCTAATTATCGTCCACTGGTTGGCCAAGGAAGGTGGATGCCCTTCTTGGTGGCTCAAAATGTTATTGTGATTTTTTCTACGACAATTTGGAATTTTGAAACAAGAAGTTTCAACCCAAAACATTATGTGCAATATTTTCAACAAGAACTTGTCTCTTTAAAATTGCACAAAGGTATTAAAAGAATCACATAGAGGTATTAAAAGAAAGAAAATCTTTATAGTTAGAAAAATGAATATGAAACAAAATTTGTTGTAAAATCAAATAAACATAATCTCACGTCTTTACTTGCAAATTACAATAAACAAGAAAAATAACTCTGACCTTAACAAGATAAGGTATAATCTTGAGTTTTCACAACTACTTCTCAATGACAGAAACAATCAACATGTGCTTGAAACAATGAAAAGTATCGAGATCTCAACCTCAGTCTTCCAACACTGTGATAAGTAAGTGATGGAATGAATTAGCAAGTAAAATACATGAAATAGTGAGGGAGTGTGGGCAGCTAAAAATGACCGAGAAGAAATATAATAAAAATTCATAAGCATTACCTTGAGAAGAAGATGGTGCACACAAGTTTCAATTTCTTGCATTGATACCCATTGCCAGAAGTTCTCTAGCATGTTCAATTTTGCGGAAAATGTTGGAGAAATGGCGCTTAAATAGAATTAAGAAGCGTGTGAGGCTTGGCGGGAACTGATATTGCAAAGTACACGTAATCATTGCCACTATGCCACCAACTTGCCAGATCTAAATAAATAAACTTAAAACCACGACCACATTACAAAACATTACATTGAATAAACATTACAAAACTGCCAATTTCTAATGCATTGGTCAGGATTAAGGCATGCTAAGTTACTATACATCCCAGCGTGTTACATTGGAATTAATGTCATGTTTACGCAACATGCCTATTTCCTCCATTTTTCCCGCATTATTAATGTGATTGCATTTTGAAGGATCAGATCTTTCACTGAGAGGGGTGGGGTGAATCAGTGACACAATAATTATATCAATTTTTCTTTTATTTATGCAAACAGAATTTTAACACAGTATTTTATCGTGGAACCCAATTGGGAAAAACACAAACTCTTTTCTATTAACTGCAAAATTTGTTTTACATGTTACATAGAAGGAAGATGTACTTCCCTTTTGATCATCACCGACTGATCAGGATGCACCCACACCCTAGTTCACCAGCACCAACTGGTAAGAGGCTACGACCCCCTGTTTAGTCAGCTACAACTAACAAGGAAGCACCAACTCCCTCTGCAGGCACCAACATGCCCTTGCACCACCCAACCACCCTGTTTTCTGAATCTGGACAACTTATGTATCAGGTATTTACTACATCTCTCTCTGCTTCTCTGATTTAATATATTCTCTAATTCGGACTGCAGAGACACACTTCTTCTCAACATTCTTCCTCGTTTATATATTCTTCAAAATAGTGTGAGAGTGACACACTGTGTTCCTTGGTTTTGAACCATCGTATCTCTTTGTTTAAATTAACCATAATCATTGATTATTATTTTTATTGTAAGGGATTTTCGTAAATTGATCACATATGGATCAATATCATCCACTAAACTCGATCTCGAACCTATGTTATTTTCACAGGAACCGAATTCTATGGAGGTGCTTCCTTCAAACCATTACATGTGACTGAGTGTTACAGAACCACGAGCTTACTCATTACATCGACATATTATATTATCATTTAAATCACTTATATCATATGACCAATGGCGGTGACCAAACGCTAGGCCAAATGAATGCTTGAGCTCTTATCAAATCAACGGTTACGATTCAATCTTCTGATGAGATGGACGGCTGGCAGAACTTCGACATTTTTCCCTTTGGAACTTTTGGACTTGAAACCTTTCAAAACTTCCGAATCAGATTTCCCAAACAGATTGGACGGTTTATGTTTATTTCTCGAAAACTGATCAATCGTCAGATTTGATTCTTACAAGGCTTAATCCGACGGCTGGGTCTTATTCAAGCATTGAGATGGATGGCCACAGATTACTCTGGGACTTTGGCTATTTCAAATTACGCTATCCTTCCACTGAATTATGATCAATGGTTAAGAATGCACCTGAAGTGCTTGTTTAGATCGAACGAACCATATTTACTTTGGGATTTTTTCCTTCGAGACTTCGAATCTTTTGTCATTTACTAGTGGCAAAACTCCCGAAGTAAAACTCCCGGAGTGACGTAACTTGCTTACATCACTTAATGACGTGACATGAACCAAGTGTCTGCCACGTGCCACTCTGATTCTTGATTGTGCACGTACCTGAAATGTTGATTTCAAACTGACACTTGTCATTATCTGACTGTTCCACATGTCCTTGACGACGTGGTCTGTTGACGTAAATCTCCCACACGTCCTTGATGACATGGTCTGCTGACGTAGAGCTCCCACACGTCCTTGCTGAAGTGGTTTTCCACGTGTCTTCTTGAATCAGACGGTTGAGGCTTACTCGTATGATCCAGTGGTTGAGGATTCATTTCGGCTCTCCAGGTTTCCGAGATTTGGGGATTTAAAATTTCTAACTAAAAACTTTGACGTGAGATTTTCCCAGAGATTAACCTCCTCACATCTTTAAACCTGAAGTGAATGGCGTTCGTTCGATCAGGATCTTAGATCGATGAATCGATCTGTCTGCATTGCTGCTTTGACTTGTTTTAAATCTAATGACCCTCCAACTGTCCTTTCTACTTTAGAATGATCCAACAGTTTTCAGGTTTTCGGATATTCGAACTCTTAGCATTTTTACCTCGTTTATCCTATCCTTCCACTTAGTTTGATTCGACGGCTGATGGAACTTTGGATGATTGAGATCTTAGATCTCGGCCCTTGCTTATCCTATCCTTCCACTTGATTTGATCCAACGGTCGTGAAGACACTTGAAGTAGATCAACGATCAAGGATTATTGCAGAACCATAACCTGCGAATGATTTAACTCATCACCAAAACTACGTAATTGAATTTGTGCACTTGTTGGTGAGTCAACCACAATCGTCGATCTTCAAATCTCTAAGATCAGACGGTCCTAACTAATTGCAAGATTGGAAACAACACGATATTTAATTCTCCTTTCAATCTCCGCAATCTATCCCTGTCGTTGATCTGGCGATTGCGCATCCGACGGTCACGACTTAATATGACTTAAACTGATCATTTGTTGGATCAACCACAGTCGTCGATATTCGAGTCTATGAAATCTGACGATCTAGACCAATTGCGGGATTGGAACTAGCAAGTCGTTTAATTCTCCTTCTGATCTTTGCAATCTCTCTTTGTCATTGATCTGGCGATTTTGCGTCAACGGTCTAGATTTGATCTGAGTTTCATTGTGCCATACCTACTGAGTTTCAATGCGCCATCTCTTATGAGCTTTGATCATTATCTGTTAACTCTCCTAGGCTTTAATCTCAACTTATCATCATATCAATGATATCGACTATTGACATCAATGACACTATGTCCAAAACATTTGTGATTTTGTTGAGGGTTAGTTTATAGAGTGGGTCAATAGGGTTTCTTGCTTCCCAGTGCATAGAACTTCCCAAGGTTGTGAGGTCGAGAGTTTGAAGCTCAAGGAGTTTCNTTGACATCAATGACACTATGTCCAAAACATTTGTGATTTTGTTGAGGGTTAGTTTATAGAGTGGGTCAATAGGGTTTCTTGCTTCCCAGTGCATAGAACTTCCCAAGGTTGTGAGGTCGAGAGTTTGAAGCTCAAGGAGTTTCCAAGGAGTTTAGAAACCCAGTTCGGCATGTGGTAATATTTGCAGTGCCATAATCGAAGTCCGTATGACCGATTGTTGTAGAGCTAAATTTTATGTTGGATTGGGTGACATAAAAGTAAAGGGCATGCCAAAAAACAAATTGTCATCCATCATACTTTTAGCTCAAACAAATTGTTATGTTTATCAATTCTTTGAAAAAACTTAAATACAAAGCTCACCTAATCCATTCAGACATTTATTTGAAAATATATTGAGCAATAATGAGCTTAGAACTTGGCCTATTTTAATAATTTAATTCAACGTACATCTTGTTGAGTTATAAATTTATTAAAATCTCAGGTAAGGATGCTCCTTATAAAACAACAACAATCTTAACGCAAGTCAAAATGCAGTGTCAAAGCTCGTTATGCCTCACCAGAAAAGTAGGGGCTGTAACTATGGGTTACTTAACTTAGACATGTAGTCAACACTTAAAGACATAGCTCTTGAAAAAATGTTTAACACTTAACGCCTGTTAAATTACGTTAGCGTGAAGTAAGGTTTGGCAGGGTAATAGGAAAAGAGAATGGGCCACATTAGAAATGGATGTTTATTCACGTTAACAACAACTCTAGTCAAGTGACAGAGCCCTCCACCGACAACCCAGGTTTCGAAATTCGAGAATGTTGTCGAAACTTCCAAACTAGAAGATCCAACCCCGGGCTCAATGCAAAATGAGGGGTCTGCCGATGATAACTACTTTGTTTGGTGGGTGAATGGTGTGTACTGCGTAGTATTTATTAATAACTATCCATATCAAAGGAAAGATTGGTCATTAATTTGCCAACTCTAGCACTGTGCACAAGTAAGCACAAGTAACGACTTCAATCGAATCCATATACTTACATATAGATATAAATTTTAGATTTGATAGATTCTTGGTGTATTCTAAAATTAATATTGACAGTTTATTTAAAAAGTGGCCCTTCTTTTGAAAGATTTTAATTAATTTTGCATTTCCTAATGGACGAGCAAAATTTAATTCTTAAATTTTTTTTGAAGGGAAAATTTGGACAAACCCTTATGTGACGTGCTGGAAGCCTTTAGAAGGGATGGGACGGGTTCAAATTTGATCGTTATACCCGATTTTGATCAAATTAATCACAAAGTATTGGTTACATACCCTGCTCGGGTAAAATTAGTCGGCGAAAAGATCGCACTCACATAAAATTAATCAAAAGACCCTCTCTACCTTGTATAAACTTTTAAAATTTTTATTTTATGAATATAATGGTTACACCTTTTATTTATATTTATATTAATTTTTAATCTTTTTATTTTATTAATATAATTATTACACCTTTCATTTATATGGGGGTTTTATTTTTTTATTTTTTAAAAATATTATGTTATATCAATTCATGCTATTAATCATAATATATTATGGATTTCTTCATCAATAATTAAATATGTATAAATATTTTATGAGCCATTTTTATATCAATATCAATAAAATACATATAAATATATTATGTAACATTCTTATATCAATAATTTTTAAATATATAAAATGAATTTATTATTATTTTAAAAAAATATTATATTTTTTATTATTTTTAATTAGATATATATATATATATATATATAATACATTGTTTTCTTATAAAACACTATTCTTATTATTGGATTTTTAAACAATATATATATAAAACACTATTACCACAGACGTTTTATATCAGAGACATGCATTTTTAACCGCGAATTAGCGACTGTGCTAGTAATAACATGCTCTCAATATAGCAGTTTCTTAGTCCCAAAAAAAAATCAAATTAACAAAAAGAGAAATCTTTTTGAGATCTTCCGGTCGGCTACTTTTCCAAAAAGAAGAGCCCACTCGGATAAATTAAAAATCCCTGTCTGTTTGAAGTTTGAATAAATTAAAAACCTACAAAGTATTGGTTGCATTCCCCAGTGGGGTAAATTTGGTGAGAAAAAGACCGGGCTGGCATAAAATTAATGAAAAGGCAGAGAGTGGGGTAAATTTGGTGAGAAAAAGACCGGGCTGGCATAAAATTAATGAAAAGGCAGAGAGTGGGGTAAATTTCGTGAGAAAAAGACCGGGCTGGCATAAAATTAATGAAAAGGCATTCTCTCTGACTAAACGAGTGTCTCGTCCTTTTCATCATTAAATTCAAGAAAACGTACAAAACGAGTGTCTCGTCCTTTTCATTCATAAAATTAATGAAAAGGCATTCTCTCTGACTAAACGAGTGTCTCGTCCAATTCTATTGTCCGTGAAACGCTGTGAGTTGGATAGAGAAAACAGATGTATTATAAAGTATGCGGAAAACGAAAGGCAATTAGAAAGACTTGGAGTTGAGTGGGGAGAGTCTAACATCCTGACAACTATGTACGAGTGGATTGATACTACGCGACAAAGTTTCAATAAAGTTATTTGACAATTTCCCAACCCACTCAATCATTAACAGCGCACTCATAAATCTTTTCGAGATCTTCCGGTCGGCTAATTTTCCAAAAATTGACCGCACTCGGATAAATTAAATCAAAAAGCACTGGTTGTCTAGTTGCATTCCCCAGTGGGGTAAAATTAGTGAGCAAAAAGACCGCACTATCATAAATTATTCAAAACGCATTCTCAGAAATATTTTCGAGATCTTCCCGTGGGCTAATTTTAAAAAAAGAAGACCGCACTCAGTTAAAGCAAACGGCACTGGTTGTCTACTTGAAGTTTGAATAAAAGGGACTGTGATTGTGAAATAATAAACAATGGGTTGTTAATGTGAAAATTAAGAAAATAATACCGCGTTTTTATTAAATCAATCACAAAGTATTGGTTGCATACCCCACTGGGTAAAATTAGTCAGCAAAAAGACCGCACTCACATAAAATTCATCAAAATGCATTCTCTCTACATGTAAGTTGTGACTAAATGAGAGTCTCTTTCTTTTAAACATTAAAGTCAATAGTACTTAAATGTAATATACCGCATTATGAACATTTCCAAAACACTATTCATGGTGGTTTAATTTTATTGTTTACATGTGCATGAAACTTACTCGAAAGATCTATGTACAAAGAAGGAAAGTAGAATAATAATCAAACTAGATGGTATCAATAACAATGGACTCAAATTACATCATGATTTAGTTACACAACCACCACTTTGTTACAATAGACTAAGATGTTGAAGAACTTTGGCCTTCGTTAATATTGTTAAAAGTACTACTTGTATTACTCAACAAATGTGTTATATTTGATTGGAATTTAGGAATGGCAGTATGGCTCAGAAAAATGTCTTTGATGTTTTGCAGTATGCCGAGAATGTCCAGCGTAGTAGGTCTTCCTTGAGGAGATTTGTTTGTGCAAAACAAACCCACATTTATCAATGAGCTAAGACAATTGAGATCCTTATCTTCTTCAGTGCCGCTAGAAGTCCCCCTCAATAGACCCATGTCCACCACTTCTTTTACTCGGTTTGAAAAACAGCTACCCACCCATTTTTGCAAGTTCATTCCTTCCACAAACATGTTGTGGGTGGGCTTATTTTCAGTGAGCATCTCCAATAGCACGATTCCATAGCTATAAACATTACCTTTTGTTGTAACTTGTCCACCCACTCCATATTCTGCATTCATAGATCCTCATCTTAAGGTTTCTAGTTCACAATGTTCAATAAAGATAAAAAAGCTCATAACATTTTTGAATATGTTATCTAGTTCAAACAATACCTAGAGGAATGTACCCTATAGATCCTTTGAGTGCATCTGTGGAAGTGAAAGTTGAATCCTCATTATTTGCAAAACATATGGTAGCAATGCCAAAGTCTATTAAATATGCAGTCATGTCTTCACCCAGAAGCACATTGTTGGGTTTCAAATCACAATGGATCACTTGCACAAAACAACGGTGATGAAGATATGTCATGCCCTGGGCAATGTTTATTGCTATATTCAACTTTAGAATCAAACTCAAACCACTATGTTCTCCATCATCAGGATATAACCACTTCTCCAAGCTTCCATTTGGCATTAATGGAAATATCAAAGCTTTGATTTGGAGGTCTGAATAACAAGTTATGACTCTAATCAAATTTCGGTGCCTAACTCTACTTAAAACTTTGCACTCCTTATCAAAACTCTTTTGAGCCCCTTCATTTTCCA